>APFE031513635.1:0-53330 GCA_000404065.3 Pinus taeda
ATTTCATGTATGAATGGTTGTTTAAAGTTCATAACTAACTTCCTTCTTTTATAACATAAAGATGATTTTTGTATAAATCTTTGTCCATATATTGTTGCATTATTTGGAATTGTTGGTTTTGCAGGGCAAAGGAGCGAAAGGGACGTGAAGAAGGGTTTGGACCCTTGAGGAACTACTCGAACGTAGGACCTGAGGTACGTCCTTCTTACCTTAGAATTAGCTTTTGCTAACATAATGGTTGTGTGTATGCATGTTTCTTTGTTTAGACAACTTTCAGTCTGCTAGGGTTCCACCCAAAAGCCCTAGGGGATAAAATCCCTCAACAAGTGTGTTGTCGGTTCAGCTGCACCCAAGAAGACCATGTGCATGCTAGCAGACGAGTTGGATGGAGTAGCCATACTAATGCACCCAGATGCAATGGAGGCAAGAGTTCGCTTCAACAATATGTCACCAAGGAGCGCATGCACACCATCATGGACGACCAAACTTGGCATCAACTCACCACCTTCACCATCACAAGCATGTCAAAGAGTTGGTATCATCACAATGGATCGAGTATCAATGATGTATTGCATGGCTTCCTCAGGCCATTTTGTCTCTCATGGGCACATGAGCATTGTAATGTAACCTCTTGTCAAGTGGAAGTTCAAGTGTCGATAGTTGGATGTAACAGTCATAGAGTAGATGAAGAGTCATGAGGGTAGATGAACTGTCACAAAGGGCAATGTCAAGGGTCACCCCACCCTTTGTTATAAATAGAACCTCATAATTCATTATAAAGGCTTTTGGTCAGCCAAGCTTCCGAGAGGACTATTGTTGGGATGGGGATCCCAGGGTCGATTTTGCGGCAAAATCCCAAGTTTTGTTGTATGAAGATGTAAAGTCTCCGCAAATTGTGGTCGCAGAGCGCATAGATAGTTAAAGAGTCATAAATGGTTTTACCCTTTTCTATGTAAGTTGAGTCGGCTTTTTGAGGATCTACCCATGGTTTCGGACCATGGGATTGTATAAATAAGTGTCTCTTAGGATGATGAAGAAGTAATAAAGTTTGTCTATGGGAGAAGTCTAGAGAGTTAGCGTAGAAGAGTAGGAATAAAGGCTCTGCAATTGTGTGCGTAGAGATCTAGAGTAGAGTCCGCAACTGAGTGCACAGACCCCTGGAGCTGAGTGCGCAACGAAGTTTTGAGTCTGTAAGCTGAACATAATATTAATAAAGAAGATTATCGCAGAAACTCCTGTGTTTCGTCTATTTACTTCTGTTATGAATGAATGTGCTTATGTTGTGACGAATGATGGGTTTATGAAATAATATTGTATTGATGCGCGACTTTGCTTGATTTATATTGTTATATGGACACAATTAATGTTAACTATTTACGCAAAGATGATCTTGTTGTATGTTAAAGTTATCGAACACTTAGGTCGATCTGAGTTATCACTGGATTAAGAATAATCTTTTATGCGCAAGTAGTTGATTAGTCTGTTCAAGGTCCGCAAAAGATAGTCATAGACCTTTGCAGAGGTCTAGGGGCTGATTAAAGGGAGTTATATCAATAAGCCATAAAGGCTTATCTATATGCGCGAAGGCAGATTTACGACATAAAACGACTTCACACTGATCTCTGGGTGCGGAACCTTGGTTCTAGCATATCCCCCCATACTGCTTCGGGTGAGACTTTAGTCTGCGCTCCACGGATTGATGTCGAAAGAGCTAGTAGTGTAGGGATTTGTTTGGCGCAACTAACTCTGAACCTGGGTCAGGACCCACTAAGCCAACAAAGGTGTGACAACAGAGTTCAGAGCTCAGCCTCATCAGTAAGTATCAAGTGAACAATGAAAAGATGTTCATTGCGAAGATAGAGGCGCTAAAGGTCAAGGACACAATTCAGGCGTAGAGCACCCAGCTAACAGCCGCAGTGGCAGAAGCATGTAGAACAGAACTCGAATTGCATATTCCAAAGGAAGCACCGTTGGATGCGAAGATCAGAAAGCTGGTTGCGGGTGTGCACTATGCCAAGGCAAAAGTGGCCAAGGTTCAGTTTGAGCTGAACCTGAAGATAACTGAACTAGAGTTGAATTCACAGCCTTCAACCCTGCTAGGGATAAGGGAACAGCGCGAAGCCGCTATGAAAGATGGAGTTGCAACAGTGGATGCCACGGTGGTGGAATGTACCGTGTTGTTTAAGCAAGCTATGGAGGTAGTCACGGCTCTGCAGGAAGATCCCACCCTACAGGTCTTAAATATGGAAGTCCGCGAGCTCCAGCAGCAATGTGATGAAGTAAGGGTGACAAAACACACCGTTGCTACAACACAACGCCTTGCCAAGCTATAGGAAGCGAAGCAGTTGCTTACACAGGTGGAAGCAACACAAAGGAAAGAAGTTGTTCTCAAGGCCAGATTGGTGCCTTGGTTGGATGAAGCCTACATCGTCTCCACCAATATTCAGGAGAAATTGACGAACTTGCAGAGTACGCAGTAGAAAATCTAGCAGGACAGTGCAAGACCAGCCATAGAGCAGCTAGTGGAATAGATCAAGCAGGCAGCCACGCAGAACGCAGTTGAGGTAGCAGTTGCACAAGTGGAGGTAGGGGCTCTTTGCAATAAGATCTCCACACCATCCAAATGACTCGAGGATGAGTCACGATATTTGTGTTAGGGGCCTGTTGGGATGGGGTCCCCTAAGGTCAATTTTGGGGAAAAAGCCTAAGTTTTGTTTTATAAAGATGTAAAGTTTCTGCAAATTGTGGTCGTGGGGTGCATAGATAGTTAAAAAGTCATAAAGTGTTTTACCCTTCTTTATGTAAGTTGAGTCGGCTTTTTGAGGACCTACCCATTGTCCACGAACCATGGGATTGTATAAATAAGTGTGTCTTAGGATAATGTAGAAGTAATGAAGTTTGCATATGGGAGAAGTCTAGAGAATTAGCGCAGAAGAGTAGGAAGAAAGGCTCTGCAGTTGTGTGCGCAGAGACCTAGAGTAGAGTCTGGAACTGAGTGCGCAGACCCCTGCAGCTGAGTGCAGTGGGAAGTCTTCAGTCTGTAAGCTAAACATAATATTAATAAAGAATATTATCGTAGAAACTCATGTGTTTCATCTATTTACTTATGTTATGAATGAATGTGCTTATGCTGTGATGAATGATGGGTTTATGAAATAATATTGTATTGATGCGCGACTTTTCTTGATTTATATTGTTATATGGATGCAATTAATGTTAACTGTTTATGCGAAAATTATCTTGTTGTATGTTAAAGTTATCAAACACTTAGGTCTTTCAAGGTCCATGAAAGACAGTCATAGACCTTCGTGGAGATCTAGAGGCTGATTAATTGGAGTTATATCGATAAGACATAAAGGCTTATCAATCTGCACGAAGGTAGATTTAGAACATAAAACGACATCACACTGATCTTTGGGTGCGGAAATTTGGTTTCGGGTGAGACTTCAGTCGACACTCCACGGATTGATGTTGAAAGGGCCAGTAGTGTAGGGATTTGTTTGGTGCAACTAACTTTGAACCTGGGTCAAGACCCACTAAGCCAACAACTATCTTAGAGAAAGCTTGGACAGTATTGTAATGAGACTTCGTTTCTCCACTACGTAGAGCTAGTACATCTCTTTCGAGGAGAAGGCGATTGTGGTTGTAACGTTCTGCTGTCGAAACTAGTGGTTGGACATGGATGTATTGTATGATTGGAACTTACACTTCTTAATATAACAAAGCCAACACATTTCATGCATATGTTATATAGTATTCTATGCTATTTGGTTTACTCTAAATGATATATGTATTTGTTTGCTTACATGTGCATGTATGGACTTTTCTATGTATGTATGTATGAATCTTTCTAAAACTTGTTGTTGGTTTAACCATCACTTTGGATTGCTAGCTAACTTGCCTTCCATGTTGTGATGCATCTTTGCTTGTGTATTCCCTTCTTAACTCTGTGCTATCACAGGTTTCCAAGGGGCGCACTCACTTCACCCTCAGTGTGTTAGAACCTCTCATGCACCTTCCTTGACTTACTGCAGCTGTCACACCCTTGCTACAAATAGGGACATCTTACCTGCCTCTATGCAAAATCGCGGTCAAGGCATTATCATATGACCCATTGCTAGGAATCCTACACCAAACGGTCTGAGGTATAATTGGGACTCCTTATCGGGGAGATCCCCTTTTGGCGGGTCCAGCACCATTAACATTTTGGTGCTAGAAGGAGGGCCAGATGACGAGTTGAATCCTCACATCTATTTTGAATCTCTACATATCTATCATGACTAGCTATAGAGTTGCTCTTCTGGAGTGTATGTCTTATGGAACGTACTTCATAATCTCATAAGAGCTCTCGAATAACTTGTCACATAAAACATACGATGGTGGAGGCCACATAGCCTTGGTTAGGCACGCGGTCGGTGTTTGTAGGCTCATGCGAAAGACATGCAATCTTTGACAAATACATGACCTACGCGTTGTTCGTCTACACGCTTCAAGGGCACCCAATGCACTGGTGTGCCACGCTGCCCGAGAAATCTATTCATATTCTTGTTCATCTGGTTGCAGAGATAGACCGTACTTTCAATTACTTTAACCATAAAACATTCGATCAAGAAATTCTGAAATTACGAAAAGCACCCAATGAATCTGTTGATCAGTTTTACACACGCTTTTGTAATCTTGCATACTGATTTCCCGAAGATGAAATTGATTAGGAATTTATTTATAGAAGGTTTGAGTATCTTCTTCACATATTTAAACCCCGCTCAACACACTTCGGTGATGGAGCTGCGCAATCACAGGCAGGCACAGTTGTTGTCACAAGTGACTGTCCGCCTTCACCTCTTCAAACAACTCCACCATCGCAGAGTGATGTGGGAGATCATGCACACACATTTGTTGAACTGTCACATCCTCCCACTCCACCTACTCTTGATATCTGCGAAGATTTGGATTGAAAGCATGTTGGTTGTCACGTGGATTCGTGCCCTCAACCTCCATCCCTGTGTTCTGTTGATTCTTCGAATTATACTATCTTGTGTTTTCCCATCCCGGACTACTCACCTGTTGTGAACAAGGATCAAGTTGTCAACGGAGTTGGTGTTATGCAGCCAACATGTGCCATCATTCATGATGAGTGTGTGCAAGAATATAAAGAAGAACCTGCAGTGAAGGATGACTCCCTTCCAGCTGTGCCTCATCCGATTTATCGTGACATCCCTTTTGATTCTGCCACTGCTAATTTCCCCTGTGAAAACCCATTTCTGGATGTTTCTACTTCCGATCATTCACAGGACACGTTGGATGTCAGTTTGCATCACAGTGCGGAGAGGACACATCTTCCTTTGAAAATTTGTTCAATCTATCATTTGTTATTTATGAAAACACTAAGGGTGAACATCTTTTCTTCTCATCTACCCCTCTGCTTGATTCATCAAATCATAAGGATGTCGACAAACATCCTGAATTTTATGATCTTGGTTTTTGTTATCTCTCTACTTCTTCATCTGATCATGATGTTGATTCAATCGTTGTTAATCTGTCTAAGACACTAGTCTACGATGATCTATCTATCAACGAAGTGGAAACCCGCAGACTGTTGAGGCACTTCAGCCCGCGCTGATGGTTATGTAAGGCCCTCGCTGTCGTGAGGTTGGTTTCACGTCTGGTCAGGAAATTGTTGAAACACTCAAGGCTCCTCATCACTCTCTACTTTGCATTCAATATCAATCTAACACTCAGATTTCACTTCCTCCACTCGAACTACACAATCCCATCGCTCATGCACTGGAGGAATCTTACACACCAAGCACACTGGCCTATCGACATTTCTATTAAACCATAATTGTTGAGAACATTCAAGTCAGGGTTTCTTGTTCTCCGGATGAGATTAAGATTTACACTACTCTTTTAAAGGAATTTTGTGATGTCTTCACCTGGTCATTTGAGGAAATGCCTGACATTGATCCGAGTATAGTTGTGCACAAAATTACTACTTATCCAGATGCGAAGCCTCTTCGTCAATGACTTCGTCTAGTGCACCCTAGTAAGGCAGTCACTATTAAGGGAGAGGTTGAAAAAATTCTAAAGGTTGGTTTCATTTATCCCATTCCATTAACAGGTTGGGTTTCAAACATAGTCTCGGTAACTAAGGATCAAGGGACTATCCACGTTTGTGTTGATTACCGTGATATCAATCGGGCATGTCCCAAAGACAATTATCCAACTCCTTTTATCGATCAAATCATTGATGAATGTGCTGGGAGTGAGATTTTTTCTTTTATGGATGGTTTTTCTGGCTACAACTAGATCAACATTCTTCCTGCTGATAAACATAAAACCGTTTTTATATGTCCATCAGGGACCTTTGCCTATAAGAAACTCCCTTTTGGTCTGAAAAATGGTGGTGCTATCTTCCAATGAGCGATGTCTTATGCTTTTCATGACATCAAACACATCGTTCAACCATATCTTGATGACATACCAGCTCATTCTGCTAAGCGTCAAGATCATCCTGACCACCTACGAGCGATTTTTCTTCATTGCAGACATTACAATATTCATTTAAATCTGCATAAGTGTGTCTTGTGCATTGAATCTAGTCATCTCCTAGGGTTTGTAGTATCGAAAGAAGGCATCCAGATTGATCCTCTAAAAGTTGAAGCCATTGTAAACTTACCCCCTCCATCATCCTTGCATAAGTTGCAGAGTTTGCAAGGGAAAGTTAATTTCCTTTTGTCGTTTTCTACCTGTTGACCACTACGTGTCAACTTCCCATAGCAATACACCCCCTTTTTTCGCAAAAGGGATAGTGCTTGATTGAGGTGTCTGTGCCATTCGACAGTCATCATCGACTTGATCATATTATGATTGTAAACCCAGTCTGCATGTGTGAATTGTAAATAATCTTAGCAAAGCTGAGTTATGTATGTAAATTGCCTAGGTGGACCTAATGTTTTAGTGATAATCTACGTTCCAGAAGGTTTTTTGTTTCACCGATCCATGATCGGCAGAGTTTTTCTTCAGCCTAACTCCAAAGCGAGAATGAATTTTGTCATTAAAATCTTAGGGGAATCCTAGTGCGTTGATCTACTAGATTAGAGTTGTGTCACAGAACTGGGTGGTCTATGAGGGTCTATGTCAAATGGGTTGTCCCCCTTGAGATGTAAAATTGTAAAAGTCATGATGTAAAGTATCTTGAGGGTTAGAAAATGTTTTAATCCCCTCATAAGTCCTAAGTCCTAGGTCCTAAGGTGATTTTTCCAAAGGCTAAGTTCGAGGATCCATTTAAAAAAAAAATTGAAAAAAAAAAAAAAAAACAATAAAATATAAATATAAATATCATTATAATATAAATATATAAATAAAATTAAAAATTAAAATAGATAATAATAAAAAAATAATTAAAATTTTAAAAAATAAAATTAATAAAGAAGTCAATTTTTTGAGAAAAATAATGCAGAATTTTAATTTTTTAATATATAAAATGCATTTAAAAATTCAACGGATGAGATTAAAAGGGATTTTGATCCTCATCGACGATCGAGATCGTTTTGACATGAATCACTCGAACTAGCCGTTGGGAATTTTTCCTTTAAATAGGGTGTTAGGGGTTATTTGAGAAGGGATTCGATTTGTGAGTCTTGTGCTGAAGAAAGCTCTATTGTAAACTTTTTCTGGTGCTAATAAAGAAAGACTTTGGGGTTGAAAATCTTGTTGGTGTTGCTCTTCTGAAAGTGTTGTAAGATGATTTATTTTTCTGCATAATTTTATTTTCATCCATTGTTAATAGCTTGATGAAGATTGATTTAGGCACAGGTATCTTGTCTGATCTTTGGGGTTTAAATGATAGTGTAGATTCTGAAATATAGTGGCAGACATCTCCATTTGATTTGGATTTCACTATTGTTTTATCCCTCTATGTTAATGGTTGATTTTAAGCTATGTAGGAAATTCCCTTTTTTAGATTACCGGGCGTTAGGGGAAGTTCTCGGCTGAACCAGCCAACTCCCGGATTGTGTTTTCTGAAAGAGCCCAACCAGTTCTTGATCCCGGGCTTATCATTTGAAATTTTTTATGAATCCATGCAGGGTTTTTTGAAGCACCTCACATTAAGTTTGAAATTCTGAAAATATAACTGTGGATTATTGACAAATATGGCTGCTAAAGAGCCTTAGATCTGTAAATACTGTAAATTCGTAGCTAGTTTGTAGGGTTTTATTTTTAATCCTTGCATATATTTTTCTGGGTTTTTGTTTTCCATTTGCAGGTGGCAGGTTTGAGAAGAAATTTTTTTGTGTGTGAAGCCAGATCTGCCCCAGAAAATAGCCTTTGCAGGTGCATCTTTTTTGCAATCCAGGGTTTTAAATTTTTATCTGGAGAAAAGTCTGCAAGGATTTCATAAATAAATCTGAGACAATTTAATTTGGAGAATTTGGAGGGTTTTTTGGTCCCTTTTTCTGCTGCTGCTTGGAGTCTCAAATTTTCGGAGAAATTTCAAAATTTTTTAAAGGGTTTTCACAGTCCAAACCCTCATCCTCACGTAGCTGCACATTGTTTTCATTTCTCTACGCTGCCTCCTCATTCCCTGCATACGAAACCCATTCTCTACTCATCCCCTGCGTCCTCTGCTCTCGTGGCTCCATCTGCTTCTCGTTCCTCCTTCTTCACGCAACTTCATTGTTGCATCTTCTCCTTTCACCGCAGCAGCCTCCTCCACGTCTAGCCTGCAAAAAACATAACAAAAAAAAAAAATTGAAACCCACTCCCACGCAACTTCTATTCTCCATTTACCATCGAGCTTCTCCTCCCTCGCCTTGCTGCCATCAGAATACCCTTCCGCATCTGCACGCTAGCTGCTTCCTGTTTGCAGCCGCAGCTCGATCCTCCCTTCTGTGGCCTTATTTCTCCCCTCCCTACGCAGCTATGACCTGCACTCTCACACATGCAGCTACTCTGTCGAATTTCTCTCGCCATAATCTGCATTCGCACAGTAAAACAACGAATTTTTATGTCGTGGGTGAGTTTTAGAGTCAGGCATTTTTCATTTAGTTTAGTCTGAGTTAGGGATTAGCGTAGGTTTCCTTTTTTTTATTTAGTTTACATATATGTAAAGATTTAGCGTAGGTTTCCTTTTTTTTAATTTAGTTTAGATATATTGAAGTTTTGTACCTATTCAATTTGCTTTTAATATTTAGATTTTTTTTTTAAGTTTAGCTTTGTTTTAATTTAAATAAATAAATCTTGTATTACTTATGTGTTAGATTAGAGTTAAGTTTTATTTTAGGGTTTAAATTTAGTTTTTGTTATAGTTTGTTAAATTATGTCTATTAAAATTCAATAAAAACTATAAAATTATAAAAAAGCTAAAGAGTTTATTTCTTTTAATTTAGATTTGATTAAGTTTAGTTTAGACTTTGATTTAGAATTAAATTTTAAATAATCTAATTTTATTACTTGTAGTTCTTGCTTAGTTAGTTCTGTTTATGCAAAAATATAAAAAAATATTTTTTTTTTTATTAATGTTTTTTTTGGCGACTTTTGCAGTGTTTATGTTTCATTTCCCTATAGCTAAATGCACTTAAATGTTTAGTTAAAGTTAGTTATGTGAAAGTGGTAACTGATCACCATCTAAATTTTATGATCATTTAAAGCATTTAATTTTTCTTTAAGTTTAATTGTTGGATCACCATTAAGGCGTTGTGCATTTGTTGAAAATCTTGCATCGCTTGGGTTATTTGATGATAAATGATTGTTCTACATGGCTTATATTTCTGCAATATTCAATAAATAATCATTTAATCATTAGCTCCTTAAGGCACTGGTCTATTAACTTAATAAAATCAATTAAGTGCTTGTTTCCCTTCGTGTCTCCCAGCCCAACTGGCTCTCAGTTGGTCATCCATTTTCCCATAGGGTCTACCCCCCTTAGCCGCGGGAGACAGGCTTAAACAGAGAGATCGAGGATCAGAGTGACAGCCCCCGGTCTGAGCATTGTCGTGACAATCTGTGCGACTACAGTACCTAATTACACTGAGCTTGCCAAGGGATTTATTCATTTGTTGAAAAAGGGGATCCCATTTATTTGGGATGAAATCGCTCAATGATCCTTTGATGCATTAAAGAACACTCTCATTAGTTATCCTTTGCTGCATCCCCCCGACTATCACCACAATTGCTTCTTGTACTTAACTACAGCTGATAGTACTATTGCCATGGTACTAATGCAAGACGATGATGATGGAAATGAACACGTGATCTACTACTTAAGCCAGAATCTCATTGATACTGAAACTTGATATGCCCATGTCGAGAAGCTTACTTTAGTTGTCGTTCACGTTGTTTAACGCTTTTGGCACTATATTCTTTTACGAAAAACCACTGTCATTTCCGATTGCAACCCCATGACCTACATTCTGACTCGTTAGTCGCTGGGGGGAAATACTCTAAGCCAATTGTAATCCTTCAAGAGTTTTATTTGGAGTTTGGTACAACCAAATCAAAGAAATCGTTGGTTTTCGTTGAATTGATTTCTGACCTTCCCTCTACAACCACGTCTACTGCTTTTGATGAGTACATTCCTGACGAGACTCTTTTTCTCATCAACACTCTTGACCCATGGTATGGGGATATTATTATCTATCTCCAGACCCAAACTTTTCAATTAAATTTGTCTGATTCTGAACGTCGTTGCATTCGACATTAGCCCCAAACCTATCCATTGGTGATACTGTGTACCGTGTTGGTGTTGATTCTATTCTTCGTCGATGTTTGACACTCGAAGAAGTTGACAGAGTTCTCAATGACTGCCACTCTAGGGATTGTGGTGGTCATATGTCCAGGTATTCTACTGCTAAAAAAATCCTTCATTCCGGTTATTTCGGGTCATCCATATTTAAATATTGCATCTTAGGTCCAAAAATGCCACTCTTTCTAGATTTACAATTGTAAACAGCACGCCCCACCCACACCCCTCTACCTAGTTATAACCATCAACCCCTTTGCTAAATGGGGGATTAATTTCATGACATGTACCCCTCACTCATCCGCAGGGCATGGTTATATCATCGTCATCGTTGATTATTTTACTAAATGGGCTAAGGCGATGCCCACACGTGAAGTTGACGGTAAAATTGCGCTCAATTTCTGTTTAACCATGTCATCGCCCGATTTGGTGTCCCTCAAGCCATCATTACTGATCATGGATCTCATTTCATAAACCATATGATGGCGGAGAACATATATATATGGTGTTTTAACTATGACATTGGGGGAGAGGCTTGGCGGAGCCCACTAGGGTTGGCAGCCCCGCCAAGCCCATGGTTAAGTTGGAATTGGTTAACAAGCAGTGGCATTGTTCTAAACTTGGCAAGCATAACCAACATAAAGTTTCATATATTAAATATCAAACCTAAGTTTAAACCTTATGATCCAGGTGGAGTTTAATCCAACAGTTATAACCGTGGCACGGGGTATGATACATATTAAATACTTTGGGTATATTTATGTGCTCAGAACTGTATACAGATATATTGTCAGGTCATCGAACTAAATGTTAACGTTTAATTGGTGGGCACATTCTGATATTTAAAATATGTTATCACAGTAAACATTGAGCCATTTTAAAAGGTTTGTGATATATGTATTAAGGTTTTTGGTAAAACAATTCAGGTGCACTCCAATAAAGATTTATAATATAGTTTTTAAACTATATTTGTATGTATAAAAAAAAATACTAAATTATATCAATGTGCCACAAACGCAGTTTGTTCAACCACTCCAACAATTGTCAAAGTTAGTCCAAGAGAATCGACCTTCCAACTTGCACAGGCCATTATAAAAGTTTTGCCATTACACCAATGGGTTCAAAGATGAATAGTGAGTTGCAGAATAGGGGTGTTGTTATTGACTATTTTCATTCATGTAAGCATATCTTGACCATCCTTGAGCCAAATTGAGAATGGAGATAGGTGTTGGAAAGCCGAGACATGAGGCTATCTTTCTAAAGTAATTAGTAGTGACTGGGTGCATCGTTTAGATGGTGAAATCTCTTGTAAAGTAACTCTTTGGATCATTTCCTAATAAAATGGATGCCCATTTGGAAGCGACTAGTCCAGGAGAGACAAACTCCGTGAACAATTTGTTGTGTTTGCTTCTCTTTATTTTGTTCTATGATTTGTTGCTCTTAAGTTTATGCTTATGGCGTATTAATAATTAATTTCCCTCTTTCATTCATGATAAAGCAACCTTAGTTAATGTCAGTTAAGTTGCGCAAATATTCAATACTGTGTCGTTTTCAAATCACCCCTGGAGGTCTCTCTGGTCCCATATCTGCACAACATTACAAATCGAATCTCAGTACACATTAAAAAATGATATAAACTTCAAAAACTTCAAAAAATAGTTTTTTACATGAATCAGTCCTTTGTTGCCCTGGAGAAAGTGGAAGATCTGGATCTCCTCAGAAATTCGTCCCTGCGTTCGCCCAATCATCGAACATGATTAGTTGTTGATGCAACCATATGAAGAATGCTAGAGGGAAAGACATTTGTTGACCACCCCCATGTCGTCACATTAACTCTCCCCATCTGAGCATACGTGGATCTCTGGGTGTTGGTGGATCCACTTCCAGCCACTGGTAACGAAATAATGGCACATGTTCTAGGATGAACGTCACCAGAATAGATTCAAAACCAAATTGTTTCAGATTTCCCCTCTTGCACTTGGTTAATTGGCGTTTCTTGCATGCCAATAAGCCTTCACACCAGTTGAATACCGTAGGGTTTAGGAATTCGATCACGTACTAGAAGTGAGACTTTGATGCCTCATGCAATGCTTGTGCCCCTATTATTCAAGCCATAGTGTGTAAGATGGTTCATAATGGAAGATGGTCGATGGTTGCCATGTGAATCTTCCCGCTATTATCCTTTTTGGCTCCCGGACAATATCTCGCAATGAGCATGTCCATGCTCTCTCCTTCAGATCGTGACCCAGATAGTTGTACCCATTTTCCCTTGCTGGACAACCCAATAATGAAGTAGATGTCGATAACCTCTATTTCAAGCTCTTGGTACCCAAACATAAACATTTGGCGATCTACATCCCACTAAATGTTGCAATAATTTGGATTGTGCTCTGATCCCAGGAATCATGAAGAATTTGAGCAATCCACATGCTCGAAGGGCTTTGATACAGTCCTCATCCTGCATTGTTTGATGGTCCTCAGCTTCATGACCCCTCTCTTTCCACTCGATCACCATTTTGGACTGGTTTTTCTGCAAAACATGAACAAACCAACCTTTTATGAGCATCCATGGATAGAAAAATCAAGATTGACTATTTTTCATGGAGGATTTCATTTCAATTTTTTACCTCGGCGCCAACACGTCTATTTCGAAATTTTTTCGCATTGCCAGCACAAGTGCCTAATTGGACTCAGGGTGAGCAACGCGACCCCGATGGGTGAAACCTGCACTGGTCACCCATGATGTACATTTTTGAAAAAACCTCCTTACAACCTACCTTATGGATGAAAGTGTTTAAAATGACTGCCGGAATGGAGAGGAAGGACATATCTATTATCTGTAACAAGTGGCTCGACAAATGGTGTCCCGGATTGCTTGTGCTCCTTGCTTGAAATTCGAGGTAAAATGAGGTAAAAATTCTCCCACAAGTGCAAATTGGTAAAATGGTAAAAATGATTTACTTTTTGCCTTATTTATAGTTTTTAAATAATATTTTTACCAAATTAGGGCATATTTCACTCATTTTTTGATATTTTCCCTTGAAATCAATAATGTGTGTTTCCTTGTGCAGTGATAGGTCATATATTCTAGATGACAGTGATTTACTTTGATTGATTCAACGAGTTTTATTTTATCACTTTTTCAGACTCGTAAAAAATAAACGAAAAAGCGACCCCCTAAAGTCATCTTTAAGCTCTTTTTTGACTCTCAAAAAATGAAAAGATCATCAAGTACTTGTCTTTTTGAACTCTTTAAATTAAATAAATTGACGTCGTATTAGTATATGTTTACCCTTTTTGGGGCTGGGATTAACTATTTACGAAAAAGGAACACCTTGATCGACTTGGTCAAGAGGTTCTCTCGAATATTGTTTTCTACCTTTTCAAGTTCGAGAGACAAATTACGAAAAGGGAACCGATGGAGTTTTTTTTTTTTGTCTCTTTTTCAAACTCTCTAAATATAAAAAGAAACCGAGTTACTCTTCTGTCAAACTTGTAAAAATTAAGCAACGAAAGACTTGTCACCATGACAAGACCGATTTCCACCTTCCTAGGGCTCGTAAAAGTTACTAGGATGGATTCATATGAAGGATGAACTTATATGGCAAGCATATGCTATCCCATTCAAGCTTGCTATAAAAAAATATATGGGGTACTCACCAGAAATTGTGGGGGAAAAAGTGAAATTGTCCATCTTTTATAGCTTGTAAAGGTAGCATGTCACTCTTGAACATGACACTCATTTGTTACTCGTGTCGGGTTTGGGATATCCTCACTTCGTCACTTGTCTTCCTGGGTTTGGGAAATCTATTTTTCCTTTCATCGGATCATACCATTTTGTCATCATGACTTATGATCCTATGTTGAGTCCAATGCTGCCAAAATCCTGAGTCGTGTCACCGATATGTTCAAGAGAAGTCCTATCTACAGTTCTTTACCGCTTGTACATTGTCTGACTTTCTTCCACAGTCCTGAATCGTACTTGTTCACTCCACTACATCCTTTATTTCATGTCAATGATGTGGGATTCATTATGCCCCTCCTTCGATGGATCACTTCCCATCAACTTCATCTCATTATCCGGGAAGATGATCTAGAAACTCCCTTCTAGTACCTCAGATCTTACATGCCTCAATGGCAAGTTCTTCACATTCAACGACACGTTAACATCACTGACCTTCGATCGAATGACTTCATGGGCGTTTGAATTTAGTCCCATTATTCACATTTGTGGATTGTGCTGATTGTACCTTGAGAGCCATTGTCAGTATTGGTGGTTTCTCTTGTACATGTTAACGATTTACATCATTGACTGGTAATGAGATGGTTTTCTATCATGTTCAACTTCGGCACATCTATTCACATGTTAGAATTCGTACGTTGATCGGGTCGAGATGGAATGCAAGACCCTAGATTCTATCTGATAGAATCCAGGTTGCATGGAATTATGAGTCATTCATGATTGTATACATGTTTTTGCTAGGTGGATGGTTGCGACCATACCATGGGTCCATATTTATGATCCTTTATATTCGGATGGTTGTGACCATACTGTGGGTCCATATTTATGATCCTTTCTATTTGGATGGTTGCGACCATACCGTGGGTCCATATTTATGATCCTTTTTATTCGGATGGCTGCGACCATACCGAGGATCCTTACACATGATCCCTCTTATTCAGATGGCTGCATCCATACCACATATTCATGTATTATTAGATGCTTATTCTTGTATTGTTAGGCATGATCATCAGAGATTTCAGATATGTATATGTATATGCTTGATTTGCAGGTCTCTTCATGGTGTTGTTCTCGTCCTTGCACAACCTTGTAAAGCACCTTATCCATCACTCTTTGTTATGCCTTCATGCTTTAGGGGGCATCTGTTACACAACATTTTGTCATGTCTCCTGTTCACTTCTTCTGCCATATCATGAAGTGCCAAAACATTGACTACTATGTAGAATATCCATCATGATATACATACCAAAACCTCCCTGAAGAATCAAAGGAACGCTGCCCTGAAATCATTCTAGAGAAAGTTGCCTTAAAACTTAATTTCTGGCATCAACGTGTTTTGCTCCACTGGCTACCCGTGATGATGATAGGTTGCTTAGTTATACACTCACACTGCCAGTGCGAGTTTTCATAGGAAAACTCACATTGGCCTCCTTCTGGCAGGTTTTCCCAAATTGGAGGAGAAGCTTCACTCACTAGAACCTTCGGGAACAACGAGCTAGATATTGGTTGTTGTTGATATGGTCAAGCTCTCCTCATTTGGGCCTCTTGATCTTATCATCACGAGATTTCCCCTTGAGATGTGGACCTTCCTCCCTTTTTTTTGGATCCCTAACTTCCCCTCCCTTTCCATAAATTCACCCCCTTCCATTCCCATTGATTGTTGCATCCCTATGTTGAGATTATGCTTACATGCTTCCCATTTCTAGCTTGGAGAAAGAGTGCTTGAAGAGTCTTTGCTTGGACTTGGACATCCACCCAAAGGAAGGCCTCAACATTAAGGAATAGGTTGTATGCTTCCCTTTTCAGCTTCTTAATATATACAACTGCTTGTTCACTTTCCATAAATGTTTGTGTTGATGCTTCATTTATCTTAATGCTCCTTGATCTGTTAAGTGGATTACATTTGAATTATGTTGGTTGCACTTTTATGCTTTGTTTTGTTCTTGGTCTCTTGTGTAGGTATTCAAACGCCATGAGTAGCGAGGATTGAGCTCGAGCGAGCAAGCGATTAAGATCTCCAACAAAGGAATACATTATAGCATCAGAACGAGGTAGATCTCCTTCCTCTTCTATTAGTTTCAATTATAGTCTAGGAAAGTGTCTTGTAGATTGTCTCATTTGTTGCTAGATCCACTCATTGGGCTAGAGGGATCATCTTTGTCTGCAGAGAGGATTTGCCTTCACAACACCCACTAATAAATTATGTGATTTTGTAGGTTTTTGAAGGCAATAAAGGACTCAAAGTTACAGGGACAACAAGCCAAGTATCACCTCACTTCTTCCTCCATCCACTTCATATCATTCATGCCTACCATCTCCCCATCACTCATTTCCACTTTCAGGCATCAAAAATCAAATTTTGAGCATTTTCTAGCTTGCTACAGGATGTCCTATAGATGCTACAGGAAGATCTTGTAGCACTACAAGATGTCCTGAAATGCTACAGGAAAGGGATCCCGATACAAAAACAACTATGCATACCTATTATAGGTAATTTGGGACCCTACACCTCACCATCTCTCACCCAACATCAAGTCATATCCATACCTTGATTCAGATCTTTGGGGGAGGCCCCAGAGATCTAAAAAAAATTGAAATGGATCTTGGGGGGGGGGAGGCCCCGAAGATCTGAAAATTGAAAATTCCAAAAGAAATAGGAGAACACACAATAACAAAACCACAAATAATTTTTTTTTAATTAAAACATATAATAATTGTAAAGGCTACATTGTGGTGGACAATCTGTCATTTTACAAAATGTGACTTGTTACTTATAACCATTTTTTGTCACAATACCACAGGTAAATTCCATGGGTGGATAAATACCATGGGTGAATGAATACCATGTGTGGATGTTACTTACAATACCATGGGTAAACTCCATGAGTGGATAAATACCATGGGAGGATAAATACCAAGGGTCGATGCCACTTACAATACCATGGGTGGATTCCACTTATAATATCATAGGTAAATTCCATGGGTGGATAAATATCATGGATGTATTAATACCATGGGTGGATGCCACTTACAATACCATGGGTAAATTCCATGGGTGAATGAATACTATGGGTGGATGAATACCATGGGTGGATGCCATTTTCCATTCAGATCATTCCTCTCTCCTTAAGAAGAAATAGTCCCCATTGCGTGAAGTTCCATCCCGAGAAGCCTTTGTTGAATATGAAGAGCCACTAAAGAGAAGGGTTTTGTGTGGTTAACCCATAACCGTGATGAACGAAGATTCAGGGATAGAGATATTCTGTAATGTTTGTGACCAACTGTGATACTGACAATGTGCGGCCTAGAAAATGGACTTTGATGAAGTGTGGGTTTGTGGATGACCTATAACCATGAAAAACGAAGATCCGAGGATAGAGATACCCTGTAATTCTTGTGACCAACTGTGACACTGACAGCGTGCGGCCTAGCAAATGGACTCTGATGAAGTGTGGATTTGTGGATGACCCATAACCGTGATGTTGATTGTTGATGAAGTAGCAGGTGCCTACGTAGCTTGGGGTGGGGGGGCATGTCTCCAAAGAACCCAAGCTGGATGCTGCTATGCTGAAACTAATGAATGTGAAGCAGGTGCCTACTAAAGTGGGGTGGGAGGACACATCTCTAAAGGGAATCCGCTCTGAATGCTACTCCAGATTTAAAATTGACATAAAGCAGTTAGTGTAGCTCATAATATTTACTATAACCTGTTTTTGGAAACAAAATGACCATTATGCATCTTTATATGTGATTGAAATCTCTATTGGGACACTCTAGAAACTCGTATTTGCGTTGCAACTGTTCCACCGTCACAAAAATTCTGAAAAAAAATAAATAACTGATTTTAAATTAGTGATATCTCCCTCATCCGGACTCTGTTTCAACCAATTGTTTTTTTGAAATTGGGTGATTTTTCGAGAGGAGCTCAGATCTACAATCATTTTTCTAAAATTATGCATAAAACTGAAGAAAAAATAGGAGAGCCACATTTCATGAATTGTTGTCAGAAAGGTCGGCGGAGGCGGTTGGTTGGTAAAGTCGGACTCGTCATGACGGTGAGGTCTTGTGCTCAAACCCGAGCGAGGGTGTTGACTAGTCGCGAGAAAAAAGCTTATCCTGGGCCAAGCCCGTCCACCTTTTGAATTCAAGATAAAGAAAGGTAGTATCGATCTAGAGAAAAAAATGGCATGCTCCGCTAGGGTTTTCGGGCGTTCCACAGCTTCGCTGGACGACGCAGCCAGGGCGAGTTACATTTCTTCTGCGCTTGATTTCCCAAGCTCCGGTCATGTTGCAGGCCTGCTCAACATTCGGGAGCCGCGCAGCTCATTTGTTAAGAAGTTATCTTCAGGCGGGTGGGCAGATTTCAGAATGAGCGTCTTTCTCCAGATCTGCTTCACGAGTGAAGGGGTCTCCCAAAAACCCCGCAGGGCCATTTTCTACGGCACAAATGGCAATGACTTCTGGACAGCGATGAAGCAAGGGCTCCCACTGCTTGAGGGCTCGTTTTCTATGGCTGTGTTTACCCTCTGTTCGGTTCCTCTTCCTCAGAATCGTTTATGGGCGGGAAGTTGGATTACTTTAAATGTACTTTTTTCTTTGGAACAGTCTTCGTCCCTGCGTTACTTAAGGTTTTGCAGATTGGAAACAAAAACGCTTCTAGGAATCCTTGTTTTCAAAACGAATGCAAAATGCCAAAGCAAGGAGGATGCGTGGCAAGTGTTTGAAGGAATGCCTCGCCGAGAGTTGGTCTCTTGGAAGGGACAGATCTCTAACAATGCACAAAATGGAATATCTGGAAAGGCTCTAAGAAACCGTCGTGAGATGCAGCGTCCAACAGTCGTCTAGCCTCTGCTCAGCCCAGCAGAAAATGGCGCAGTAAGCTTCAGAGAGGCCCTGTCCCCTTTCAAGCCAATCCCAGTGATTAAGACTGCGTGCTGCCCAACGCAGGGAAATAAGAAACAGGCACAGGCTGAGCCCCTAGCAAGCTATGCATGCACCAGAGTCCTCTCGTCTCAGATTTGCAGAGGAAAGCAGAATCAGGAGCACTCTGCATCTTTCCAGATCCTAATTGTGCTCCTCTAGGGCAAAAATCTGCTTCAGTGGGTGAGCTCTTCGGATCTAGTGCAGGACCTCAAGCAAATACTAGAATTTAGGATGGGGATTCCCTTTGCTTCTCAAAGGCTCCTCTTCAAAGGTAAACAACTTGAGGACCTTCTGCCCCTTTCATTTTACGACATTCAAAGAAATACCTCCATCGTTCTTTCCCTTCGTTTGAGAGGGGGAGCTGTTGGACAGTCATCTTCAGCGGCAACGTTTTCTTACAAAGATGTTGTCCATGCTCAGAAACCCAAGAGCTCCGCTCCACCAGCCCAGGCTCCAAAACCCTTTTTGGTGGACAAGCTGGAGGAAACCCCCTCCATTGAAATAATGCATCCTACGATGGCTAGGAAATTCCAAATGTTTGCAGAATATGGCATTATTTGCAGGTTCAATGGGCTATGGCCACGCACAGCAGATCTCTACAAATGGATTCACTTGAATTGGACCAACAATTGCAAGGTTCTTCTCTGCTTAAAAGGTTTCTTCATTGTAGTTTTTGTTGACAGTGAGGATTATCAAAAAGCATTAACTGAAGGCCCCTGGTTTTGGGACTCAGCGGGTCTATTCTTAACCCCTTGGTTCCCAGATTTCGATCCCTCCACAGCTATCATCACCAAACTCCCCATCTTGGTCAGACTTCCTAATCTCCCGGCTCATTTATGGCACTTTGCTGTGTTTGAAGGAATCGGTAATTCTCTAGGCCGCTTCCTAACCACAGACACCTCTAGAGGGGAAAAAGGCATATACACCTTTGCCAGAATCTGCGCAGAAATAGACATGAATAAAGGACTTCCAGATCAGATCATTCTCAAATTTGGAGACCTCCACTGGACTCAGACCCTGGATTATGAGAACACAGCGTTCCACTGCAGAAATTGCCATCTCACAGGGCACCTTCAAAGATCGTGTCCAGCGATCTTTGCCCAAAAGAAGAATGCCGCTCCTAAGCCGAAATCTAAAAGCTGGAAACCGTTTGACCCGGCCCCCATGGATGATTTTGATTCCAGCTCAGATGAAGAGGAAGTCGACGAGGACGGTATGGACACTTTGCTTGCACAGGATCCAACCTCAATAGGTCTTGAGGAGTCCACTGTCCCACCTTTCTCGCATAAAATATCTCTTGAGACCTCTCCTTCGGATTCAGACAAGGAGATCTCTCCGTCAGCGCAGCTTAGTTTGCAAATCTTACCAACGCAACAAGATTATCTTGGATGGGTCAAAGTTGGTAAAAAGAAAGGAAAAAAGGGCCGAATTGAGGATTCCATCCAAGTTGGGTAGAATCCTTAGTAGGGCTCTTGTCTCTTTGTTCGTCTGGTTGCTTCTTGTTAAGCACTACTCTCTTCTTGTCTACTCCTCGAGGCCGAGGTGGATAGTCTATCCTTTTCGGCTGCCTGTTTTCTTTGGGGTTCTGTAGGAGGTCCTTTGGTCAAGTTGTTGTGTTCAAAGCAGAGCTTCGGGCTTTTGTCTGCCCGGGCAGTCCTTTTGTAAAATATGTTTTGTTTTCTTAATACAAAAAGCTGATTTACAAAAAAAAAAAAATGTTGTGAGAAACATTTATGTAACATAGCTGATTTTAAATCAACGATATCTCCCTCAGCCAAACTCCGATTCAGCCATTTTTTTTTTTGAATTTGGGGTATTTTCACAAGGAATCCAAATATGTTGTTTTTTTTTTTTTTTTTGTAAAATTTTACAACTAAATGTTCATATATGATCCTGCAAACTCGCTGCCCAAAAAAAAAAATCCTGCAAAAAAAAAAAATAAAATAATAATAAAAAATAATAATAAAAAATAAAAATAAAAATAAAAATTCTTCCCGCTTTGCCCAAGAAAGTGCTTCGTGGAGGTCGTAGCATGTGCATGAAGTTTGTTGAAGATTATTGAAAACCTTTGAAACTAAAATATGCATCAAACCATCTTTCCATGGAGTCGTAACTTGAATCTGATACCACTAATTTGGATCTTGGGGGGAGGCCCCCAAGCTCTAAAAAAAATTGAAATTGATCTTGGGGGAGAAGGCCCCCAAGATCTGAAAAATTGAAAATCCAGAAGTAAATAGAAGAACACACAATAACAAAACCACAAAGAATTTTTTTTATTAAAACATATAATAATTGTAAAGTCTACATTGTGCTGAACAATTTGTCTGTTTACAAAATATGACTTGTTACTTATAACATTTTTTGGTCACAATATCACAGGTAAATTCCATTGATGAGTAAATACCATGGGTGGATGTCACTTACAATACCTAGGGTAAATTCCATGAGTGGATAAATACAATGGGAGGATGAATACCAAGGGTCAATGCCATTTACAATACCATGGGTGGATTCCACTTATAATATCATAGGTAAATTCCATGGGTGGATAAATACAATGGGTGGATGAATACCATGAGTGGATGTCACTTACAATACCATGGGTAAATTCCATGGGTGAATGAATGCTAGGGGTTGATGATTTTTTCTAGAGGGAGGTTGAGGCAATCTACAACATTAATGGTGTTTCCCTTCTTGTATTTAATGTCCAAATGGAACTGTTGTAGGTATTTGGACCATTTCTGATGGTGATCGCTTTGGAACTTCCCTTGTGTATGTATGAACTGTAGGGGTTGGTGGTTTGTGTGGATGATTGTTTCCTTCCCTAGAATGTAATGCTTCCATTTTCGGTAGGCCTACACAATGAAATAGATCTATTTGTCACATGTGGGACACTTTCAGACTCTGTCCAAAAGTGTCTCACTGTGTATGCCCCTGCTGAGTAAGAATTGCACCAATAGCATAGTCAGAGGCATCTACCTCAATCTCAAATGGTTGCTGCAAGTCTGGTAATGTGAGCACCGGTGTAGAGCAGAGGTAATGCTTCAACTCAAGAAATGCCTTTTGTTGGGATTTAGAAAAAAATAATTTTACTTTCACTCCGCCCTTGGTCACTTGACTCAAAGGCCAAGTGATATGAGAGAACTACAACATGAACTTGCGGTGGAAATTGGAAAGACCCACAAAGCTGCAGAGCTCCATTAGAGTGGTTGGGGTTGGCCAATCCTGAATGACTTGTATATTGGTTGGGTCCACATGCACACCCCACTCATTAATGATGTACCCCATATATTGAACTTGGGTCATACCAAAAGTGTATTTCTCCAAATTGGCACACAACTTGTGTTGTCGCAGAGTTTGGAGGACTTGTTGAATATGGCAGAGGTGCTCTTCCCAACTCCGACTGAAGATCAGGATGTCATCCAAATACACCACCACAAATGAGTTGGTGAAGGGTCGCAAGATGTCATCCATCAACCTCATGAAGGTTGTGGGGGCATTCATCAACCCGAAAGGCATGACCAACCATTTTATAGGCCCTCCTTAGATTTGAAGGTAGTCTTCCACACATTGAAGGGTTCGATTGATACCTAGTGATATCCGAACTTCAAGTCAATCTTGCCGAAATATTTGGCCCCCTTGAGTTGGTCCAGAAGGTCATCAATCTATGGGATTGGATACCTATTCCAAACAATGATCTTGTTCAACACTTGATAGTCAATACAGAGTCTTCAAGTCCCATCCTTCTTCTGTACCAACACGATCGGTTTCCCATGAGGTGATGAACTTGGCCTGATGTGCCTTTTCTACAACAACTCCTTAATCTACCTCTTTATTTCATCATTGTCTAGAACAGAGTATTGATAGATCGGTCCATTAGGAAGCGACGCACTTGGGGTCAGATCAATGGAGTGCTTGACCTGATAGTGTAGAGGTACCCCTGTAGGTGAGGTGAAGATGTCCCTATACTCCTCCACAACCTTATCCATCTGCTGCTATCATGCGGAGGAGCCTTGTATGGAGGTCATGGCCACAATATTATTCTTGTCATGAGGGAGAACCATAAGGAAAGAAAATTTCCTAGTTTGGGAAATGATCTTACTGCATTGTTTCACAATGATCAAAAAGATGGTGGCAGACAACACTACCTCTGGTATCTTGTACAACTTATTGCCTAAATTAATACTAACAGTGCGAGGCCTAGACTCATACACAAAATGCCACTTCCACAAGTATGGTTTTCCTAATAATACATCTCAAACTTCAAAAGGAGCAACATCACACAATACCTCATCTGCAAAGGGCTTGATGTTGTAGGGAAGGTGACACTATTGGCTAACGCGAAGATCTCGCCCTTAGTGAAGCCACCTGATGGTGTACATTTCTGGGTGTGTTGTGGTCGGTAGGCCCAGCTGCTTCATGATCTCTGCTGAAATGAGGTTTTTTTGGCTCTCGTCATCAACAATGAACTGCAACAGAGAACCCTTCACCCACATTTGGGAGTGGAAGAGAAGCTACCCCTCCTTTGGATATTTGGGCTCATTCTTCCGGATATTAGTGGTGGCAACAATGGCACTGGGCTCCACATCAATAATCTTCTTCCCTTTGTCATTCCCCTTATTAGGTTCTAACTCATGGTCGGAACATGCATATGATTCAGAAGCTTTCAGCTCAGCCACCAATGACTATTTGGCTTGAAACTCACTTGTGTTGTGAGTGGGGCTCTTATGGGACTCACACCATTTCCCCGTGTCCCTCTTTGTCTCTGTGGTGTTGTTCTTTGCTTGTGGCTTTGGTGGGTTATCATGGGTCACCCTACCTTGGCTTTGTCCTTTGTTTTGCGGCTTCGGGGCACCTTTCCCTTGCTTCAGATTCATAGATCCAAAGTCTCGCTTCTTTTGTTTAAATTTGTTAGGGTGAAATTTCTTGGAAGGTGTATCAAAAACACTTCACTTAAGTCACTAGGTGACAAGTGACCCTAACAACAATTTGATGGTTGTTTGCAATTCATGTCTACAATAAAATGGAAAAAGATGCAACAAAAGTATAAACGATCCATAATAAAAAGCATTAGTAAATATATCCAATGCAATAACCCAAATGGAAAGAATTTAATTTAATAAATTCTTTATTAAAAACACCCAGTGCAGGAGATTTACAAAAGGGTCTGTAAGTCCCCCTCCATGGGATGGGTCCTTTAATGTCTTTGATGCTTCAGCAAACGATCTTCTCTCTCAATATGGAAAAACCCAGACAAAATGTGGAGAACTCGAATGGGAGCTCAAAAGAAAAAAGACGATAATGGTGACGATGATTATGATCATGGTGAAGAATGAATGAAAAACCCTCCTATTTATAACAAAGTATTGAGTTAATCTAAAAAATGGAGAATAATAAAATAATATTAACCAAATCAAGATCTAACCGCTTGGAATACTTTATTATATTTATTGGAGAGGGAAAAGATATTTAAAATGGAATAGGAGCATATAAAGTTTGGAGAGGAGCATACAACGGTATGCTAGGAAACCAGAGTGAGAGGAGTGCGACTTCCGCTGTGTAGTGAGGAGAGGAACCGACAAATTTAGTATCTCCTTGCAGGTATAACCCTTCCCTTGGCAGATAGGAACTAATGTGCAATGTTAACGATGTGCACGAATTTACCAATCAAGTAAAAAACAGATACATTGTTACCACAACCAAGTTGTTCCTGCAAAGGTAGGGAATCACTGAAAATTGACATATCATATGAGTGACAGGTTTAGAAAAGAGCAGATGGCAGAGTCGTTACTCACCAGGCATGACATACTAACCGATAGGGTTGACAGACCATACATTTCATAATAACACTGGAATTTCATGTGAAATCGACGTGGATTCTGCAGAGGTAACGTTTGAATGTTGAAAGGAGAAAGAGCACACAACTTCTATTGGTTTGGAGGAGCAGAGAAAATGACAGCTACATCGCAGAGATCATAGCTAGAATTTACCTGAGAAAACATTAATGAAATGCAGAATTGATGGAAAAATTGACATGCACAGAGAGGTCACAAAACAAGTGGCTCAAATTTGGGCAAGGCAGGAATACACTTGCAACTTCGATACCATGTTAAACTCACATGGAATGTAAACAACGTATGTAAAAGATAAAAATTAGATTGCATATATTATTGACATGATATACATTTATAGTACATTGATGTGACCCTTGGATTCATATTCCAAGTGGTCTCTTGGACTCTAATGGTTGTTCACATTCCACAACTACCCATAGAGGATTAGGTGTCCAACATCTTTGAATTAATGTTAGCGACATTTGAAAAAATGACATGGGTGACCAAGGATGCAATTAATTTCCATGCATTTGGAAATTTAATTCTCAATTCACTCAAGGAGGAAATTTAATTTGTCCACAATCACTTCTAGCTCACTTCAGAGTCAAAATAGATAATTTGTTTTTCCACTGGAGATGGTGCACTCACACAAGAGGAAGAGAACTACCCATACATGACTTATATTGTGCAACTAAAAAGAACTGGTTAAATGCAAATTGACTTTAAAAAGGAAGGCATGAGTAGCGAGTGAAGGGGACTAAGTTGATAAGGAAAAATGAAATAGAAACATTAGAGGGGATCACAAAAAATAACCACAAAGAGTATAAGTGCATGTACATAAACATTGACTTTATGATTATAAAGATTAATAAAACATGATAGAATCTTGATAAAAAATTAATGATAATGATACTTATCAAGTAAGATAATTACCCCGAGAGACACTCTCCAGCTCAGTGTGGAAGAGATATGTTGTAATGTAAACATAAATATTTTGACTTGGTCAAATAAAAAATAAAATTAATAATTTACGGTTGGCAGTTTTTGGGCTTTAGGGTTTGACAACCCTTGGTTTTGTCCATGGTATTTGTTACGATGAAGCCTATTTAAAGATTGGGGGAAATCCATTATGGGATGCAAGAATGTCAACTTGGATCCATGTTCACTCCGAACTTGATCGCGCTCGATGTTTATAGATCCAGATTTAAGATGAATCTAGACTGATTTTAATATAATAACTTATTATTCAAAATAAAATAATATACGACATTCATGAACACATAATTACAAAAATTACAATAAAAAAATTTATTGCGCTTTATGTAATGTTTATCATTTTGACTAAGTCAAATTACATAAAAATAAAAAGATTAATGTAATGTAATGTAAACATTTTAACTAAGCCAAAATAAAATACAAAAATAAAAATAACCCTATAAAAATAAAAATAAAAATAGGCCATGGTATTGACCTATTTAAAGAGGAATTAAACTAGCCTAGATCCATTTTAACTCCAAATTTACCAAGTGCCTAGAGAAATCAAATATCTTTTCACTCTAAAAATAATTTACATATCAAGAAATTTAACACTCTTAAAACTTAATAAATAAAAAATTAAAATAAATTAAAATAATTCTAAAATATCACAAAAATAAAAAAAATAAAATAAAAATAATGAAAAACACTATACCTATTTTGCTTTTTTTCCCGTACATCCAAGCGCGAAGAAACAAATCACTCAATAGGTACAACTTAAAATTGATATCTTCGCTTGAGCCTCAGAGATCAAGGGAGAGAAACAAATCACCAAACACGGGCTTCTTAAAATTGTTATTTTCCTCACGGAGTAGAGGCATGGGTAACTAGCACGATGCACAAAAAGGAATGAAATGCAGTCATTTTCTTAATGGTGGTGAAACAAGTGAGAAATTCAACCTATGGTAAACACAAAATGTGAATTTGAGATTTAAAATTTTGGGCATGGCAACAATTCGGTGGATAGTTCAACTGCACAAGGATGTTCCCAAAGCAGCTCGGTTTTACTCTGATGGCCTCGGTCTGTCTCTCCAAGTCTGCACTCTCAACTGGGCAGAACTCCAATCTGGCCCCCTCAAACTTGCTCTTTTGCGTGCACCCAGGTACATCATCCCTTCCTCGTTCTCATATAAAATTATTTCATTGAATTTTGGCAAGTTATGGGCGTAAGTCTCAGATCATAAAGCGAGCTTATTGATAGAATTAGCAAACACTCATATAAACCCGTGTTTGATATACTTGAGGTTGCTTGAAGTCTCATATTCCATACAAATATATAACTAGTACAAACCCATCTAAAGATGGCTCTGAGACCTTGAAGTTCCATATTTTATATTTTTAATTTTAATATTTTATTGAGTTAAGAGGTTTATTTTACAGGGGAGTATGTAACATTATTTATTTGTTATTAAATTTGAAATTTTGGTGAGGTTAGTTAAAATAAAAAATTAAAAAAATTTAAATAACTATACAAAACATTTTAAATTCTAGGTTCATGTTATATCCGTAACCTTCTAGATTCTAGATTCATGTTAGATCTATATTTAAGATAAATCTATAGATTCTAGATTCATATTAGATTCATATTTAAAATAGATCTATATTGATACTTAATTAGTTATATGAATTCAAGATATACAACCTCAAGCTTCACAATGCAAGATATACAACCTCAAGCTTCACAATCTCTAGATTCTATCCCCACACACCAAAGTTTAGATGAGTTTATGCTAGTCTATATTAGATGCACAAATGCATTCTCTAGATTCACTAAATCAGCACTGGGATGTGACCCTGCACATAGGTTTCTGTGTTATTCTCAAGGCTATAAGTTTCCAAGGCTAACTCAGGCAGGGCCTTACGAACCATTTGGTCTAATTTGTGCTAGAGTCGTATGTACAAATGTATGGCTATACGTAGTTCTGCCTATAAGTGATGTATTGGATCACACGTAGCTATGAGGTTGACTTTTAAACTAGCCCAAACCCATCTGAGATTCTAAATGGCCGTCTAAACTAGGCTGCATATGGCGAGTTCCAATATTTGATATATTGGATATTTGCGTGAACTTGAGATATGCACCCTTCAGCTTTGTGATCTGGAGAGATCTGGAGATGCATTCCAGACCTGAGTTTAGATGTGTCTTCTCTAGACTAATGTCCATATCAGATGCACCCAATGCATCAACCCAGGCACAGGAAGAGCTGATTGACTACCACCACCCCTGGCCATGCTGTAAAATGCACCTCACTTTTCTTAGTGCTACAATATAATAATGAATAATAGAGTTCAAAGCACCTTACTAAATCAGAACTGAGAGAAGGCGGACTCTAAGAAGATGGAGTGCATTAAGATGGCTCCATGTCCACACTCAAAGGGAATTTTAATTTTGGACCAACTCAAAGCACCTTACTGAATCAAAACTGAGAAAAGGCTGACTCTAAGAAGATGGAGTGCATTAAGATGGCTCCATGTCCACACTCAGAGGGGATTTTAATTTTGGACTCAAGTTGTATGTTAGCAAAGAGAGTGTCCAATTTGTGGCAGTAATTGACTCCATATATCCCCCTCATTTATCCATTTTGTCATCACGCTCGTCCTCTTTCACGTGGATGAGCATTTATGCACATTAATTGAGTTTCTAGTGTTAAAAAGGCGAGTAACATCCTTCTATAGTGTTCCATTGCATTTCATGATGATTGTTGGAATACTTGTTAGGGTGGTTGGCATGTGATGTGCAACAAATGACAAAAACCTTCTTCAATTGTAGATTTATAATAGCAAAAGTTTGTGATTGCAGTCCCGTAACTTATGCCCCACTCTTGTATAATCTTACATTTTTTATCTAGTATTTGTGACCGACCTACTGCCTGCATTTTTTTCTTGAAGAAAACTCGTTTACTGTCTTTGAATTCAGTTGATCGTGCATATGATACCCAGTTGTCATAACCGTTTTTAAGATTCATGAGGCCTTAGTAGTGGCATCAACGACTTGACTCATCCAATCTTTAATATACTCTTGAAAGGGGCTCACCATAATGTCTTCTTTCACTTTCAATGCAAGCATCTCATCTAAGTCCATGTCGGATGCCAAATTGATCTGTACTTGATAAGCTGTTCTCCGCATTATCTACCACAAAATTTGTCAACCATTTCTTAATCTCTTCAGGAAACTGGGCGACACTGTCGAATTCTGTACATGTGGCTCTAGATTCTTGTCCAACTAAATGAGCAAAAAGCCATGCCATCTCCTTATAAGGGTCAACCAACTTAAGGATATTGGTATTCTCGCAGTTTCTGGTTTAGGCTGTAGAAATGATTGATTCAATGATTCATAATACGAAAACCAGCCATGTATGCATCCAAAAAGGCATTAGCATCAAGCATCTCGAAAACCTAGGCCGGATCTGGAAGTTGCATCATTTTTCTGAACATGGGGGAGTAAGTGAAATATGCAGCTTGTCTTTTCTTTCCAACTTTTTTTCCAGCATTTAGAGTCAAATCTCTTAGTGCATGAGCCAACAACCTCTCGGAAATGAAATTCTCTTACACAACTGATGTTCATCAATAACAAAACCACATTCTTCTTTCGTTCTTCCTCCAGTAAATCTAAATACCACTTATATCAATATGTTTTTGACCAATGGAAGAAGTTATTAGTATGAGCTGGAGAATTGAGGACATTATTGACAAATGGTTTACCTTGGAGGCATTTCTTTTGGCTATATTGCTTGTACTACAACTCTTACTCCAGGGCTTAGCCAAATCTCCACGCCCTAAAGATATCATAACACCGGCACCAAACACTGAGGAAAAAGGTGGTCGGAATTAAACGTACACTTCATAGTCATCTAATTTTTCCTTACACTCTTTATTATCCAAGTCACATATCACCAGAGGATGTATCTACTTGTAGGTCCAATGCATGTTAGACACTACTATGTGAGAGGAGGCAGAAGGTAAGGTGAATGGGATTGTTGAAGTGACATGCTTCTGCATTCTGCATGCGAAAAGTGATGTGGGGATGTGAAGTATGGAACTTGTAGGGGTGTGGGTGAAATGATGGTGAGATGTGTTGAATGCAGCATGGGGGTTATGGAATGTGGGCAGGACGTGAGATTGCAGAGGTGTGAGCCTTCCCTCTGTCCTCCACATTCTGCACACTGACAGCGGTGCAGAGTGCAGAGAGGTGTGGAGAAAGAGAAAGTCCCTTCCACTCTGCATTGGTAACTAATATGGAGTCTGGACTGTGGAGGCACAACAAAATGTGGAAAGACCCTTTGGTAAATAGCTATGCGTTCCTTATTTAGCTGATTTTTCATTCCTTTGCAAAACAAAAAATTCTTTGAAATATTCTTAGGACTCAACCCAGAAGTAAGATTCTCAATAAGACTTTCAAAGGGTATGATGTTGTCCTTTGAGATAATTCTAGGTTAATTAATTATGCCAGAGCATCTAAAATGTTTTGTTGTTTTAAAAGTTTTTGGATGACCAATGTTATGAGCAGATTAAGGCAGGTGTTTAAACCTTATTAATACTAAATATTAAGAAAGGGCTGATCCTTTACTTCTGAACAATAATTTGATTTAAAAGTGTGTGGAAAGGAAGAAATTTAAGAGAGTATGATTTCCTAAACATTCAGACTGAATTTTTAATTAATCATAAGAAAGCATGCAAGTAAACAATGTTTACAACCCAACAAAATATATTTAATCTTATGAAGATGTTTGACAATCTATAAATGTAGAGGAGCTTATAAAGACAAACAGTCCAATAAACTAATCTCTAAAATAGATTATAACTTCAGAGGGGGTTTAAGATAGACTGATATTCAGTTTCCTCTTACCCAATTTTCTTCATAAAAACTTAAATACATATAGAATAACAAAATGAAGTGAAAACATAAGACAAACTCACAAAGTGACAAGCTGTTTGAAGCAAATCCAGAATCCTTTCATTAATGTGAAGCAATTTCAGTCTGATACTATTCTGCTTTAGAAAACTCATCCAGGGGTTCAACTCTTAATACATCGAATTGCTACTTATTTATACAAAAAAAAAGGATTCTAGAAACATTTAATTAATTACAAAAATAGTACAAAAATGCAAGAGTGCTTAAACTGCTGAGGTTGCTGGCACTATCTTTGAGGAAAAGGTTGATGACTTGACCCCCAAAATGCTGTCTTGTTGTTTGTCTGCTGGAGATAACTTTTTACTCAATAGTATCACAGAACTCATCCCACCTTTCATCATTTGGTATAGAAAGATTTATTAGCTTTCTATAAACTTCATCTACTTCAGTATATTTCTCGAAAGTTGGGTTGTTGATGAAAATGTGCTTGATTTCATGTTTGATAGTTAAATCAAACTCCAAAGCTTCAATGAAAGTTTTACCTGTGACATGTCCTTTACCTGCAAACTTGGATGTATCTGTTGCAATAGTGTAAAGCTTCTCACATTAAGCTTCCAAGCTAATTAATCTGTTATTGGGTGCTACTAAGGAAAACACATCAACAAACTTTTGATTTAATTGGAAATATTCCGACCCTTCAAATTCCTCGCTTCTTTTCCCTAAGTTCATCGAGTCTTGTGACTGCTCTCAGTTGGTACCTGAGAGGAATCCTATTGCCATCCAAACTGTTGTTAGCTATTGATAGAGATGATGCAACAAAAATCCTATTATTTGGGTAAGTTTGCCACCTTTGTTGACTTTGTCATTTAATTCTTCTTCTAATGGCTCCTGTTACCCACCATTGTTGGGTAAGACCTTGAGTTCCTGAGACCAGGTCAAGAAAAGAAACATATTTGTTGTTCACTGATTCTGATTCCCTTAAGAGTTCATCTTCCGATCTCTGTGGAATAGAGCAATCATAACCCCTGGAAGCTTCAAAGGAGAAAGGGACTAATATGTGCCCATAATTTGTATTTGATAATTAAAAGATATTAAATGTTAAATTTTCTTGAAACTCTACGCACTACTTAGATGAATGACTGAAAACAAGGCAACTGAAAAGTGAAATCAAATTTACTTTCACCAATATACAAAGTTTCTTAACAATCAACATACAACGGAAAATAATTGAGATAAAAAACACATGCACACAAAATTGACACGCTTATTTTACCGAGGAAACCCAAAGGGGAAAACCTGCTTTCTTTGTTGTGTTATTTTATTGATTGTTCTTTGAGCAAATGGATCTATTACAATTCACATTGCTACTACAACCAACAATCTCCTGGGAATCACGATTGTCGTTAGACCAAGACCCATAGGTGTTAGTCAACGATTGCATCGCTAGAGATAAGGATCCATGAGGGACGGTTAGCCCATGTCATGAAACAAATAGGGAGCATTGGTTTATCCAATGTCCAGCAATCTGCCCCCCCAACATGAGTCGGGTGTGTATCGAACTCGTGACATACGCTCTGGTACCACTTGTTGGGAATCACGATTGACGTTAGACCAAAATCCGTAGGTGTTAGTCAACGATCGCATCACCAGAGATAAGGATCCACGAGAGGCAGTTAGTCCATGTCACGAAATACACGGGGAACATTGTTTTATCCAATGTCCAACACAATCTGTCTCTGAGAAAGTGCTAAGCTTCTCCTCACTATTCTCAGCTCTTGATCTCGGCCCTACATAATTGATCTCTACTGAAGATAGTCTTGACCTGCTCTATGAATCTTGATCCCTTGCTCCACAATCCTTGTGCACTCGGGCTCCTAAATCCTTGCACACTTCTGGCTCTGTTACACGTTATTTTGTCACGTTAGGCAAATGACCATCAGTTTGGATCAATTGCTATCCACACGTGTTCTGGAGCATTACCCTGCAAAGTTTGAAACTAAATTATCCCAAAGAAGGTGAAATTTCTAGATACTATGGTACAAAACCCTGATTTTGGCCATGTTCACCGTTTCCTAGTTAGTTCCTGCGCATACCCAGGGAAGACCATTATTACCTGCGCAGAAGTACGCACTGTCTTCCACTATGACCTGCGAACATGACTTGAAGTACATAAAAATAAAAAGTAAAGTCTAGAAGCATTGTTGGTAGCATCTATCCCAACCAACAAGCTTCAAATGAGTGCTTATTCAGTGCTGATCCCTCCAATGATGGAGTAACTCCCCTTCCTTTGTGGTACCTCTATCCTACTAATAGTGAATCTCCAACCCTCTCCCTTGCATGACAAGCCTTCCAACCTAATCTCAACAGCATAAACCTACTTCCAACAATCCTTTCTTAAACCGCAAACTTGTAATGGCTTTATAGGCCAAGGATGAGAAGTTATGGATCCATTCTCCAAGGGATGAGATCCACTATTAGTGGGATAGAGGTACCACAGAGGAAGGGGAGTTACTACATGATGGGAGGGATCAACATTGAATAGGCTCTCATTTGAAACTTGTTGGTTGGGATAGATGCTACCAACAATGCTTCTAGACTTTACTTTTTATTTTTACGTACTTCAAGTCATGTTCGCAAGTCATAGTGGAAGAGAGTGCATACCTCTGCACAGATAATAATGGTCTTCTCTGCGTATGCACAGGAAGTGACTAGGAAACTACGAACATAGCCAAAATTATGGTTTTGTACCATACGATCTAGAAATTCCACCTTCTTTGGGATAATTTAGTTTCAAACTCTGCAGGGTAATGCTCTGAAACACATGTGTGGATAGCAAGAGATCCAAACTGATGGTCATTTGCCTAATGTGACAAAATGATGTGTAACAGATTGCACCCTAAAGCGCAAAGTCAGAAGAAATATTTTGATGACTGAAGTGCTTTATCATGTGAAGGTTTTGGTTAGAAACTACAGTCGGAGACCTGAAACAATCAGACAAATGTTACAATGCAATATATAATATCGTCACTAAGGTAGGCATTTCCATCAGAACATAAATGTCTCAAAGCACAATACGAAAATACATCTGAAGGTCCATGTAAAAAATGACATAGTATGGACACAACCATCAATAGATCTATGTTTACAATCATGAATATTTGTAATTCCACGTAGCTTGGATGGATGAAACTAGATCCAGGGTCTTGATCTCCATCTCTCGATCCATAATACGAATCTAGCCATGCGAGTAAATGTCTCAAAGTCGAACATAGTAGAAACCACTTGATTACTGGTCAATGATGCGAACCGTTAACAAGTGCGAGAGAAACCACCATTAATGATAATAGCTCTCAAGGTATTTTCAATGCAATCTATGAAGTGTGAATAGATGATTTGATGTCAAACACTCATAGAATCATTCGATTTGAATGTTTTCCATGTAATTTTTTTTAAATTTTTTGTATTCAATTTTTTTTTAATTTGCAAATTTTTTTGGGCCTGTGGCTAAGTTTCTCATCCACACAGGGCTTGTGTGTGGCTGATAAATTCAACCACAGGGCCTGCAGGCTGGGGAGGCAGTCCTCCTCAGCCTACAGGTCCTGTGGCTGAGTTTCTCAGCCACACAGGGCCGCTGTGTGGCTGACAAACTTAGCCACAGGTCCTGCGGGTTGAGGAGGAGAAACTCAGCCACAGGGCTTGTGGGCTGAGGAGGCAGTGCTCCTCAGCCCGTAGGCCTTGTGGATGAGTTTCTCAGCCATACAGGGCCTATGTGTGGCTAAGAAACTCAGCCACAGAGCCTGCAAGCTGAGGAGCACTGGCTGAGAAACTTAGCCACAGGGCCTACGCGCTGAGGAGGCAGTGCTCCTCAGCCCGCAGGGTCTGTGGCTGAGTTTCTTAGCCACACACGAGCCTTGTGTGGTTGAGAAACTCAACCACAAGGCCCAAAAAAATTGTAAATTAAAAAAAAACTTAAAAGCCAAAAAACATTTAAAAAACAAAAAATATCAATTAAATGTAATTTTTTTCTTCCAAATTCTGTCACCATGCCACCAAAGGGTTCTAGAGAGTCTCGTGATTCGGTATGGGTACATGGTCAATGAATCATTGCCAGTAATGATTACCATCTCAAGTGCAATTATTGCAATGCCACAATGCATGCAGGCATAGACAGGCTAAAATAACACCTAGCTAGAATTCTTCGGAATGGTGTGGGATGTTGTCAAAATTGCCCTGATGAAGTCACTACTGAAGTGGCAGCTGCTTTGGAAGCCATTAAAGAAGAAAGTTTTAAGAGGGCAAAAAAGGAAGGATGAGATTGTTGGGATAGGTAGATTTTCATCTCAGAGTGAAACACAGATTCAAAGTCCAGGTATTGGTAACTCCTCTTCAAGTGTTGTGGCAAATAGGAGTATAACCTCTTCTTTCTTTAGTCCTCGTACAACTCCAGGATCTCAACCAACCTTGGATAGTTTTAATGAAAAGAAGAGGAAGGAGGCAGATATGGCAGTGAGGAGGTTTTGGACGCCATTGCAAGTACTGGCCCTAGATAAAAAGCCCCATCTTATAATGCACATAGGGGGAAAGAGCTAGATGAGGAGCTTGAGTGTGTCAAGTAACAATTGGAGAGCATTAAAAGCTCATGGAAATTTACAGGTTGTACAGTTATGTCTGATGGGTGGACAGATCAGAGAGGTAGAACAATAATAAATTTCGTTGTAGCTTGCCCTAAAGGAACCATGTTCCTAAAATCTATGGATGCATCTGCACATGTAATGGATGCACATTTGATTTTCACATTGTTGGTTGATGTGGTGGAGGAAGTTGTGGTTGCAAATGTTGTCCAAGTAATCACGGACAATGCAACAAATTATGTGGCAGCTGGAAGGTTGCTTTGTGCCAAATATCCCACCATTTTTTGGACTCCATGCGTTGCCCATTGCATAGACTTGATACTAGAGGACATTGGGAAGTTTGAGTGGGTGCAAGATGTTGTGCAAGAATGCAAGCAAATTATCAAGTATATTTATAATCATGCTTGGGTGTTGAACCTTATGAGGGAATTCACAAAGGGTGAGCTTAGTCACCCGACTGTCTCACGGTTTGCTACAAACTTTCTTTCCCTCCAAAGCCTTTTGTATGAGTACCAAGCTTTGAGAAAAATGTTTTGTAGCCAACAATGGGTATTTTGGAATGATAGCACAAAACCAGAAGTATTGTCTATGAAAGCATCTGCCTTTGGTGACAGTTTGTGGGACAAAGTCACTGAGCCCTTGTGAAATTCTTGAGATTGATGGATGGAGCGAAACTTGCAATGGGATATATATTATGAGGGCATGGACAGGGCCAAAGAGGCCAGCAAGACTTTCTATAAGGGAAATGAATCTAAATATCTCCCTATATGGCAAATTATTGATTTTAGGTGGGACAGGCCACTACATTCACCATTGCATGTAGCAGGAGCATATCTCAATCTGAGCTTATTCTATAATGAGGGGTCTAACATTCAAAGAGATCCTAAGGTGATGAGAGGTGTCATGATTTGCATTGAGAAGATGTTCCCGAATCAAGATATTCAAGACAAAATCAACGTACAATGAGATATGTACTAGGAAGCATCTGTCATGTTTGGATTCAGCTCAAGCCAATGTCTCAAGGACAAGAAAATGCCTTGTAAGTGCAAATTGTTAGAACTTAGCTTGTAATTTTGCTAGTTCTCTTTTATATGTTTGGCATTGCAAACTGATAATCTTTGTTGTCATTTTTTTATAGCTCATTGGGGATAGATTGTGGCACTGAGGCACCACAATTACAAGAATTCGCCATCAAAGTTTTGAGTCAACCCTGCAGTGCTTCTTCTTGTGAGCGCAATTGGTCAGTGTTTGAGCATATCCACAACAAAAAGAGAAATAGGTTGGAGCTTGAGAGGTTAGAGAAGTTGGTTTTCATGTACTACAACTTTTGAATGCTCACAAAACAAGTGCAACCAAAGGATACAAATCCAAGTTTATTGGATACTATTGATTTAGAGTCTAATTGGGTTGTGGAGGAGGAGTCCCCTGATTTGAGTTGGCTTGATGAAGATGCTGATGATCGGTCTAGTTTTCCATCTCAAATGGAGACTCCAAATATGCCTGCCGCACAGTTGCTTCAGCCTTCCGATGTTAGCATTAGCTCCACGAGGGACTATTGCAGGCGTAGCTGTCCATGAGTGATGAGACTCAAGATTGTTATGAGACAATCATTTATCATTTATGACATATGTATTTGAGTTTTTGAACTCGCTGACATTTTTTATTTTAATTATGGAATCATGATTCCTTTTCTTATTCAGTATCTAAATGTTTTGCTTACAAAAATCGAATATGTTATGTTGTACTTTTATAGATATGCGATGATGTTATGAATTATTGCATATATTGTGGTTTTTATAACTTATAACGATTGAAATTGTCATTAGTTTCTTTTTTGTGCTTAAAATTTACCATATTTTAAGGTTTTTTTGTATTTTGACGAGTCTTATACGGGTCGTTCTCGAGTCTTATACGAGTTGACGAGTCAATAGCCAGATGAGTCTTATATGAGTATGAGTCGTGCAACATTGCTATGAAGCACTTTTGAAATTGAAGAAGTTAGTCTCTGGGATTCTCGATGTTCAAGCTCATCATGATGGAGTATGTCGAGGGTGTGCCAATGGAAAGAAGACAAGGGGACCATTCCCCTCTAGCGAGAACAAGACAAAAGACATCCTCCATCTCATTCATTTTGATATATGTGGTTTGATGCTCATACAATCACTTGGCGGCCAACTCTATTACATTACCTTCATCGACGATTTCTCAAGAAAGACATGGATATATTATTTGAAGCACAAGGATGAGGCCTTCGAAATGTTCAAAGAGTTCAAAGCTTTGGTCGAAAATCAAATAGGGAATAAAATCAAGATCTTCAGGTCCGACAACGGCAGGGAATACATCTCAAATGAATTCATAGACTTTTTCAAGAAGGAAGGTATAAAAAAAGGAGACCATTGTACCCTACAATCCCGAACAAAATGGAGTAGCTGGGAGAAAGAACCGATCTATTGTAGAAGTTGTTGAGAAATCAATGCAAGTACATTAGGGTTTGATTTCTCTTTCTTGATAATTACTTGTGAGTTATGTTGGCTTCTTTTACTTCTTTATTATCTTATCTTTCATCAAATGATTACCATATTATGTGTGTATGAAGATCGCAAAAGCACAAGACACAAGATGTAGGCACTATGTGTTGGAAATATTGAGAAGGGGGGTGAATTAGTATTTCTTAGCAATTTGCACTTTTTAAATCTTTCAGAGCATTAGTTAATTTTCAATTATTATCAATGTTTATGTAGTAAAAGCAGTAAACAATAGAACATAGCAGGCACAAGAATTTTAGGCGGAAAACCCCCACCGGGTAAAAAACCACCGAATGCTTTTCTAATAAATTCTTTAATCTTCAGCCCCAACTGAAATGAAAGTTACAACTTCCTAGAATTCTAGAAAAACATTCTTCTCCAGCTCCCACTGGAAGGACGCCCCAACGCCCTGGTTTCTTCAGTAATCAATTGAATGGATGCCCCAACATCCTAGACCAACCTACCACCCTGAAGTGTTCACAGGCTCCAACCTGTAGGCGACTTCATCCACCTACGTAGCACCTCCTTGCCACCGTATAATGACTGAAATGAAACAAGAGTGTGGATTCCTGTACCACGGACAACGATCCACGATACAATATGATTTACAATGATTTTGACTGAACACCCAATCACACTATGACCTGCAACCCAACCATGACATCATCCCAACAGAGACCCCTATACCTCCCAATAATGCCTTTTCGACTCTAGGCAGATTGACTCTTTTACAATAATGACTCTTCCAATGATGACACTTTTACAAATGACTCTTTTACAACTTTACAATGATGACTCTTGGCCTTGACACTTTTTCACAATATACGGATGGCTGTCATGTCTTCAAAGGATGTCCAGCTGCAATGCTTCCTTTGATATGATACTTCAGCTCTTGAATGCTCGCGTGATGCTGTCCTTGAATCTTCTTCTACCTGCATGCAAATTTGCCCAGCGAAACCCAATCCCAAAAGGGAAAACAAAATACCCTTTAACTTACCTCTGCCTGCAAACACACATGTGAGCACATAATAATAAATAAATAAAAATCAAATGAATACAATGTGTACCTGAAGTGTGCTTGTTGTTGGTTATTGTAGTTGACTTGTTGCAGCAGCAGAGACCTAGACTCCCCACTCTTGATATAGACCTAGACTCTATGCAAGACTATATACAAAGTTGACTATATGCACTAGAGATATCCTCAACCAGCCCTTATGATGTTTTTGACTGGTCCAACAACTTTACAATCAATCTAAGACTAGACTGACTGTCCACTATGACAGACCTAGAGAATACTATACACACTAACAGCAACCCCAAGAAAACTACACAGTATCTTAATCAAGAACTAACTATGACAGACCTTGACTTGACACAGTTCTAAATACTAGCCTAAACACAACACTACACTATTGAATGCAGCCCTTAACTTAATCTTAATACCGTCCTAACTGCTAGCCTAATCAAGCAAACAATAGAATAATGTATATGCTACATCTACTTACCTGGAACCTTTAGATCAAAAGACTGTCAAATTTCTCACTGTGTGGGACTTGAAAAGGCACGCTGTCATTGAAAATTGATGCCACTGAGGATGTGTATAGAGATGGTACTTTTAGATGTTGATTTGTGCCTCAGTATTCTTCCGCTGGTTTGAGTTTGTAATTAAGAGTTTATCCAATTAAGGTTCCTTTAAGTCTGAATTACAGACTTCGTTCTTTCATATCAAAAGGTTCAGTAACAAGGTTTTCTCTGGACTTTTGCGAGGTATTTAAAGAGACCTAGACACTGGAATTTTTACTGTAACATCCTGAGTTTTTTTTGTGATTAGAAGCCAAGGTTTTTCCTTGTGATTCAGGCCAAATTTTCTTACTGAGATTTACGCCATATTTGTCTTCGAAACTCTTCTGCACCTTTTAAAGGGGGACCGAATCCTTTTCATTGATGAAAGTTCACTGATGCCGAGAGTTAAGATGTATGGTCAACGGAATGCCGAGAGAACTGAAACAAATTCAAAACAAATTAGCAACCTTCGCTTAGACCTGCAATGTAAACAAACCAGCAAACAAATCGAACCCTTAAGGGCCGAAAATTTCAGATAATATTCTTGTTATTTTCATCGTTCAATTCATAATACGTGGAATATGTACAAGGTTCCTTTATATAGTCATTGGTTAGGCTTAGAAAGGGGCTTTTAAAATGATGACAGTTAGAGGTTATGAGTGGCTTCAAGGATTAGACATTTGGAGATTTTAGGGGTTTAAATTAGTTTGAAATATATATTTTTTTTAACATGCTTTGCCTTGAGCTCTAAGGAAGGAAATCATTGATGTCCTTTTAATTAATTGTTGTTGTTGTTGGTTTGTTTTTTTTTTTTTTTGTTGGTTTGTTTGTTTGTTTTTTGTTTTGTTTTGTTTCGTAAATTAAATTTATGAAACTTTTAAGGACCCTATATAATATTTGTGTCAAAGAGCTTGCTTAGAAATATTTTTAATTTCACTAGAATTTGAAATCAATGATTGACTTAGTGCATATGGTCCTACTCGAGTGTGAAGTCAATGATTGACTTAGTGCATATGGTCCTACTCAAGTGTGAAGTCAATGATTGGTTTACTATCTTTGGATTTTCAATTTATTCAACTTATACGTGGTGAGATTACAGTGAGAATCCCTTTCATATATTGACAAGCGTTGGAGAATAAGGTGATGTCTCAACCCTTGGGGTTTTAGCCCACTAATGGGGGGTTCCGACTTCAAATGCAAATAACTTTCAAACCGTGAAGAATTGGGAGGCGTACCATATATCAACAGAAACATCTCGACGAGTAGAATCCATCAAGAAGAACTTTGACACAAAATAATATGAGTTGTCAAGTCAAAATGCCCTTGCAAGATCGGGGTAGCTCCTGGTGCTGCTTGGGTTGACATCGATGACAAACAATGATCAACACTATGCCAGGGAAAAACCCCCCTCGAGGGGAAAACCTAGTCAATATTTTTCTTCCTTCAATAGTTTTCTTTGAGACTCTTCAACCTAGACATAGACCAAACCTTCCCTCCACACCAAGTCAGCTCTTCCAGATCTTCAACCCCTTTGCAACAACACTTCCACCCCAACAACTTCGACTATGCAACAACTTACGACATCAGGCAACAATTGGTAGCAACAACAATGGGAAGACTTCGATCTCCCAAACTAGGGTGCGAAAGAGCGAGAGAGTAGCACCAAAACTTTGATTTTTTCCTTCTCTTTGACCTTGACCCAACTCGCACTCCTTTTGGCTTCCTTGATCCACTTCACACTTTTTTCTGGCTTCTAAAAAGATATCGAACTAGCTTGAGATGAGATACTTCAAATGAATTCAATCTCCTTCCTTTTATAGGCTCCAAGTGAGGTCGAATAGGTGTCCTTTAGGCCGACTTGATCTCCATTAGGCTGACTTGGTGTGGAGGTTACATAAATAATATTTTACTCAATAATAAATCTTTTTACATGATTCCAAAGCCCAAGAACAGTCTCTTTGATTGTACAATGACTCTATTGACTCAATATTAATCCTAGGAGTCCACAATGGGGACTTTGACTAATATATTGATGACCCAAGCATGAAACCCATGCTTTAATAAGTTATTGATACAATAATATATATATATTTTTTTTTTTCTCTATTTTTTTGACAAGTACATTACATAATGACTCAAATACATTTATGAAGATCGAACCTAGTTACATTCTTCAACACCCCCTCTTAACTAGGGAGGTATTCATAAGATACAAATATAATGGAAGATCTCAAACTATATGCACAATGAAGAGTTTAGGCACCGCAATGCCATGGGCTAGATTCCTGACCAGGGAAATCTATCCATTGGTCTCTCAACAGTTTAGGCACCGCAATGCCACGGACTAGATTCCTGACCAGGGCAATCTATCCAAGTGGGACTAAGGTGGACTCAAGCTTTTAGCCTCTCTAGGTACCATCAAGATTACTTGCTAACCACCAACCCAAGGACCTAGGTGCATATTCGAGGTCAAAGCTCTACAACCAACGCCACCCTCCCTACTTTGCGACCTAGACATCAACACAAAGTGCCGACTAGATGTCCTCTCAGGCAATGTTTTACTCACAAAGCGTCAACTACCAAATTATCACAATCGGTAACAAATCTCTCCAAATAAACTGATCGACAACACTACTACGCATGTAAAAGCATGCTATCAAACTTCCGAGAGATTTACTTGTACAAACACAACCCTAATCAGTAACAAACTTTCAAAAGTACATAAACAGATACAAACCTCTGGGGTCTTCCAAACAACTTGATGTTGCTTCAACTTTCCACAATAGGACTTAGAGCTTCCCAAATGAATCTTGGCAAAAGATTCCTCAACCATACAACTTCTTTTCCTACCTTTCATGCAACAACATATTCCACACATCGATCCTGCTTTTCTTATTTCAACAGTCCTTTCAAAATATATTCTCCGATTTCTTGTCTCACTCATGGCCTTCAGTAAAACTTACGACTGTTAGTCCTGGTCTAGTGCATGACACATGAAGTAGAGAACCGTATCCATCACTCCCTCTTAATCAGGGAGGATCTAATATACCCAAGTTGCCTCTTAACGAAGGAGATAAACTTTCATCCAAGATCACTCTCAACTTAGGGGGATCAACTTCTTTTCTACGACATCAAAGAATTTTCATGGCTTCCATCCTTCTCATCAGAGTTATCTTGATCATCATCATTCACATCATGCTTATCACATCAATTTTATTTTACGAACATCTTCACTATCATTGAAGATTATGTACCTGCACAACTTAGATAACAAGTACAACCAAATTTACAAAAGCATGAAGTTAGCAATATCAAAATCATGGAAGCATTCAACTTTATATACCAGATACCCAAACTTAATTACAAACAAGAGACACATACTCTTCAGCTTCTTACTAAGGTTTTCATCATAAGCGTTAGACTACTTCATCAAGACTTTGAGCATTTCATAACAACTTTCATTACATCTAACGCTTCAATGTTTCTTCCAGAGGTATGACATACCCTACTGCAATATATTGGAAGCCCTAGAAACAATTCAAACAAATATAGATCTGCAATGTATCTAACGACTTTCATAATTCATATGTTAGACTTCCTACTAGGATTTCATACCAACCCTAGATTTCATTCAAGATTTTTTAACAATCGAAACCAATCATAGCTTAATTCAACAACATGACTAGCTTCCACTAGGGTTTGATGCAAGCCCTAGATTTTCTCAAACAATCAATCGTCAATCATAACTAAAACTTCAGGTTTCAACAATCCTACACAAATCTCAAATTATCACATTGTCATCATATATAAGAGATTTGAACTTTTACTAAGGTTTAGTTACAAAACCTTAGAATTCACAAATACTATCATCCTAGAGAATCAAACTTCGCTAGGGCTTAGTTCCAAACCCTAGGACTCATGACCATCAACAAACAGATCAACTCATACATCTAGGATTTCATCATCATGCACAAGCATATCATAACATGTGTTAGTCAAACCCAACTACACAAAAATCAATAAGAGTTAGACATATAACAAACTTGATTAGACTAGGGTTTGATCAAACAAATACACACATGCCAAGGATTTCATTTCTAGGACATAATAACGGTCTTGCTTATACATCCTACCAAACCCTAATGATCTAGGGTTTCAATACAAAACACAACAAACCCTAAATTACCAATACTTCAAAGATTCAGGATTTTAGACATTACCATTCTACCCTAACAAGTTAGGGTTTCCATACTCATACCAAAACCTTAAACATGACATCATCAAAGCATCATACATTTTCTTTTGACTTCAACAATAACTCTAAGTAGGCTAGGGTTCCACACATTATCATCGACATACCCTTAAGTTAGGGTTTTCACAAAGAACCTTTCTAGGGTTCCACAAGAGTAATAAGAGATATGAGGAGGGTAGATTTATCTAATGATGAATCGCCCAATCAAGAATATTTAAGATTCAAGAAAGCTAGACAAGATGTTAGTAATAGTTTATCAAGAATGAATATGGAGAGAGCAAAAACTTATAGTTTAAGACATACCATTGTTTCTTAACAAACCTTGTAATTCCAATGCTTTGTCTTGTGAAGCCTTCTTCCATGTTCTTTGAGTATTCAACAAGTCTTTTCTAAACAAAAATATGACTAGAAATGTGATTAGTATCTAATATAAACAAACTTATATAAGTAAGGGAAGCCAAATATAAAAGACACTACAAGGAGTAAGATACTTATCTTTGGAAGTTGGTAAGGGCTCCTTCTAAGCTTGAGGGATAGTAGAAGGATATGCAAGGGATAGAGTCCCTAAGAGTTCCTGGCAAATAGGTCTTTGATTTCGGGTCCTTCCATCATGTTCTTCTTTGGCAAAGTTTGCTTGATCCCTGTTCCTTAGACTTCTTGATTTCTTTGTAAACTTCTTCACTTTTCCTTTTACTAGATCCAATACTTTATTCTTTTCGGGGATGAGATCTATCCTCTTCTTCCAAGCATTGTAATTGGACGCTCCTTCTAATTTGTTCTCTCCCTTTATTGTGTTAGCCCCTTGAAGATAATAAGCTTCTTTCCTTATAAGATCTCCTTATATGATCCTTTAATCAACTTCTAGAGGTTCCTTAGATTCATTTCAATAGATTCTTAAACTATCTTTTTCTTCCTTCTTCACCTTAACTCCATTCTCCAACTTCAATGATGTTGATCCTAGGCCTCTAATAGCATAGCTTTTGTTGTCTCCCAATTCCACTGTATGAGAAGATGATTCCTTGGGTAGAGTGTGAAGTTGTTTACTCTTCCCTAGATGCTCCACTGTCAATAATCCATGCATTATCATCATTAAGTGAACCTGTAAGTGTAGCCAAGAACCCTTGAATTTTGACTTTGTCGAATTAGTAGTGGAAGATCCTTTTGATACAACTTCTTTTAGTATTGAATCCCATTCTTATCATAGAGGAAGTAATCATTTTCCTTCAAGCCAACGAAGTGATCTTCAATCTTCTTTGACCTTAGCTCTGAAAGCATGCTGAGAAATCAATGCTAGTAGATTAGGGTTTGATTTCTCTTTCTTGATAATTACTTGTGAGTTACGTTGGCTTCTTTTACTTATTTATTATCTTATCTTTCATCAAGCAATTACCATATTATCTGTGTATGAAGATCACAAAAACACAAGACACAAGATGTAGGCACTATGCCAGGGAAAAACCCCCCTCGAGGGGAAAACCCAATAAAAAATTCTTTTCCTTCAATAGTTTTTTTTGAGACTCTTCAACCTAGACATAGACCAAACCTTCCCTCCACACCAAGTCAGCCCTTCCAGATCCGCAACCCCTTTGTAGTAGCACTTCCACCCCAACAACTTCGACTATGCAGCAACTCACGGCATCAGACATCAACTGGCAGCAACAACACTTGGAATACTTCGATCTCCCAAACTATGGCACGAAAGAGAGAGAGAGTAGCACCAAAACTTCAATTTCTTCCTTCTTTTTGACCTTGACCCAACTCGCACTCCTTTTGGCTTCCTTGATCCACTTCACACTTTTTCTGGCTTCTAGAGAGGTATCGAACTAGCTTGAGATGAGATACTCCAAAGGAATTTGATCTCCTTCCTTTTATAGGCTCTAGCTGAGGTCAAATAGGTGTCCTTTAGGTCGACTTGATCTCCATTAGGTCGACTTGGTGTGGAGGTTACATAAATCATATTTTACTCAATAATAAACCTTTTTACATGATTCCAAAGCCCAAGAAGGGTCTCTTTAATTGTACAATGACTCTATTGACTCAATATTAATCGTAGGAGTCCATAATGGGGACTTTGACTAATATAATGATGACCCAAGCATGAAACCCATGCTTTAATAAATTATTGATACAATAATAATATTTTTTTTTCTTTATTCTTTTGACAAGTACATTACATAATGACTCAAATACATTTATGAAGACCGAACCTAGTTATATTCTTCAGCAGAAGCTGCCCGAGCCATGCTCCACGATCAAAAGCTGCCAAAGTTCCTTTGGGGAGAAGCAACAAATACAATGGTATATGTTCAAAATAGGGTGCCTCATCAAGCTTTGGACAACAAGACTCTCAAAGAAGTATTCTAAGGTGTCAGGCCCGACATTGGTCACCTCCGTATATTTGGCTGCCTTATATATTTCCATGTTTCAAACGACAAAAGAAATATGCTAGAATGCTTTGGAAGAAAAGGTATGTTTGTTGGATTTATATTCCTGGTCAAAGGAAGGTTGCAATTAACAAGGTTGTAATGTTCATTGAAGATGTTTCCCTTGGAAAGGCAAGGGACCTTCCTTTGCCTCCTCCTCCTAAGAAGAAGAGTGATGATATGGATATTCTAGAGGGTCCTTCTGTGCCTGAATCCGAGAGAGACGTTGTTGATGATCCGATGGAGCCCATAGACCCCTTGGATCATCCTCCATGTGACTCTCTTGCCCGAAAGAGGCCATTTTGGCTTCGTGATACATTACAGGATGCCGAGAGATACATTCCTGCCAGAGGGACCTTTAGAGAGAGCAAGAAGCCGTGTAAGTACTGTAGAAGAATCTAGGGCAAAGTAGTGTTGTGATGATTCTTTGTTACTTGATAATAATTTGTGGAGTCTTTTTACTTTTCTTGTTGGCTTATGCTTCTTCTTCTTCTTATTAATGTATATGTGTGTACTTCATCAAACTGCTACCAAAACAAAATAACAAGAACACAAAGTTTGGCTCTCTGCCATGGAAAAAACCTCTCCACTCTTGAGAGGAAAACCCTTTGTAAGTTTTCTCTTATTGAAGCTTCTTATTTGAACAACTGCCAAACCCTAGACCCTTGACAAGGACATCCTCCAAGCATAAGTCAAATCCTTCCTCTTTCTGCACTATAACTTCTAGCACATGGAACTCTATCTTCCGACACTTGGCTCCTTAGCATTTTGTCTTTCTTTTGCTGCTTGTTTAAGTTAGGAAACCTAGAATATTAGGGCTTCTTTATTTCGTTATAGATAGAGTCTTCTTCGCTTTCCTTTGGATACCTTATAGACCTAGATACATATCCAAGTGAGGTCTCTCAATGTGCTACCTTCATCTGCTGTTATATCTGCAAAGTTTACTTGCTGCACGTGTGGACAAAAGCCCTAAAACTGTCGTCTTTTTCCTTGCTGTCCCTTCCTTCTTCTTCGCTTGTGAGGACTTCTCCTTTGCTTGTGGAGGGAGGCCTTGTAGACCTTGTTAGCCCCCAAAACGTTGAGATATGATGACGTTTACTTTTCTGCTGCTATGGACTTCCACCCTTCTTCATATGTCCTTTGCCTTTGATTGATTTTTCTTCATAACTGCTCGGGGCTGTAGGGGACGAGAGCATGTTGTGTGGTATATAACATTGGATACCCCCTTAAGGTGGGTCAGTTCATCACCCACCATGGGTTGGGACAATCATGGGTTCCTTAATGATGGAGGGGGGTCATCTAGGGCCCATATGAACCAAGGTGATGGCCATAGCTAAGGGATAGAGCTCATGTTTGGCTTTTGCTCACGTGCTAAATTTGTATGTCTTGAAAACATTTTGCATTTTGTGGTATATTTCTTGTTGAGAGTGGCCAAATTATGCTTTTTCTTTTCTTTTTAGCTGCATCAACCTTCGGGCATCGTTCCAGGCCTGAACCAAGGTGTGGGCAAAGTGAGGGGGTGGCTAACCTTATTGGACCTAGTGGACACATGTGGACCCAGACGGGAAAAGAGATGAATGGGTCTAAAATGAGTGAAAGGGAGTGATGTATGTGGTGTTGGGAAGCGGGACCACATAACCAAATTTGAGATTTCCCATGTAGTGCCAACCGTAAAGCTATTGGCTAGTAAAGGAGATCCCATGGGATTAGGACACAAGGCTAATCGCGAAATCGGGTAGTGGAGACAAGAGGACAAACCTAGTCCACTTTTCTGCTGAATCCCCCCACCAATCCATGCCCAAAAGTGCCCATGACAAGTAAGGAAAATTATTCAACTATACCAATGAAAAGCCATACCTTTGGGGTCGGGAGGCCCACCTTCAAACATACAATCATGACAAGTGGTCGAGGGACCACATGGCTGGCTCAGGTGGCAGAGACAATGGCATATTGAGCTATTTGGTGGTTGCTAGCTGCCAGCTGAGAACCATCTAGAAGAATTTTTTTTCTCTTATATATACTACTCATAGGTGGTGGTTAACATCTGACTCCATTTGGGACATGATCTCTCGGGAAGTGCGCGAAGCTACTCGAACATGAGGTCATGAGAACAACAACAATCTCTTGGTACCATAGACCTGTTACCTGCACATATCAAAGACCAAGCACATGGGGCAACATGTTTTCGTGGTGTCTTATGATCACCCATGCTTAGTATTAGGTCGTAAAATCAACAAGAAAATAAAACATGCAAATCTAATCTAAATGTTGCTAATCTATCATGAGAATATCATATGATGTTAGTTCTAATGAGAAAAATTAACATGCAATGCAACCTATCCTAACATGCATGTTATGTTAGGTCCCTATACTACTAGTGTAACCCCTTATTGTTATTAGTGCCACCCCCTTATTGTATTATTGTGCCCATATAGTCCCCATGTTATTATTATGCCCCATAGAAGCCCACTATTGTTATTGTTGTGCCCCTACAAAATTATTGTTATGTAGGCTCCAATTGTATTGGGACCCCTTAGACTCCTATATGTAGAAAGGAGGCCTTATCATTTGTATCATCCAAGAATTGTTCATTTGTGTAATGTAAAGGAGGTTTCCCCCTTGAAGAGGCTGATTTTGAAGTTGTTTATCTATCTTTTCTATCTTTTTGTGAGCTGGTTTCATAACATTTGGTATCAAAGTTTTGGATTCTAGAGTTTCGTTGCTCCAAATAGGTCATCGTGGAATTTTCACCATAACTTTTTCGCTACGAAGTTTCAGAAGCTAAAAACAAAACCTGTTTGAGCCGAAATCGTTCTGAACCCCGTGTTTGAATTTCAGATCTTGTCTCGCTATGTTTTCGGAGATATGATCTGAGGAAGTTAGGGTTTTTTGCAAGAACCAAAATTCCATTTCAAATAGGTCATCATGGCAATTTTGCTATAATTTTTTTCTACGGAGGTTCAGACTCTGAAATTAAAACCCATTTGAGCCGAAATCGTGGTGATGCTTGGGCTCGAATTTCAGATCTACTGTCCAAAACATTTAGGGTTTTTGCAGGCTCCCGAATTACATCGCAAACAGGTGACCTAGGGAAAATCGTCATAACTTTCTCTCTGAGCATCAAATTGAAATTCGTAAGAAGTTACAGAAAGAGGATGGACTGTATTTTTCTGTATGTTGTTTTCAGGTCCGAAGGTCGAAACAATGACACGTGGCACTTCGTACAAATTCTCTCTACTGAAAAAGTATATAATCAGGTCATCTTGGTTGATTGGGCATAAATCTTTCTTGAAGAATCCAATTTCGATCAGACTGGTGGCATTAGAAAGAGGATACAGAGTGCTATTGTAGATCTCAATTTTAGATCTTGGAGATCCGAAATTTCAGAGATGCAACAGATTCAAGATCGAGCTACTAAAAGCAAGAAATAGAATGACTCGAATCAAGAAAATAGAAACACCTAGTAAGAAAAATTGGATGGATGATTTGAAGAATGCGATCGAAGCTAAGATAAATAGTTTTATATGTGCCATGGAAGCAGATTTGAAGAAAGGCATGGAAGATTTGAAGAAAGACATGGAAGATTTGAAGGTAGGTGGGACAAAACTGCTATAAGAAAGGCCTCCTAATGACGAAAAGGTAGTAGAGGAAACTCATGATGAGAAAAAAAAAATGTTAATCATGATTTCATAGAATCTAACATTGGATTGAAGACCCACCATATTTCAAAAATTGATATGAGGAAGTTTGATGGCAAGGATCCCATAACATGGATACTACAGATGGAGAAATATTTTGATCTACAAGATGTGCAACTATTACAAAAAGTACGTATTGCATCTTTATATTTAGAACCGAATCAATTTTTATGGTATAAAGGGCTTTTTTCTCGTAAACCACTTGTCACTTGGTCAATTTTCATGGAGGAAATGATAGCACATTATGAAGATACAAAGAAAAACACCTTTTTTAGCCAATTGATAAATCTCAAACAAAAGGGTTCAATGATGGAGCATATTGAGGACCTCTAAAAATTAAATATAAGGGCAAAAAATATTCTAGAGGAGCATGGGTTTGATGTGTTCATAGGGACTTTAAAGGATAACATCCAACATGAGGTTCGCCTTTGGGAACCTGATTCATTGGAGAAGGCATTCAAGTTGGCAAGAAAAATGGAAAACAAAATTATGGCAACAAAGAAGCCTACCACTCACAACTATATAGATGGAAGCGTTGTCTCTCCTAGCCTTTCACCACCTACAAGGTTGACACCACAACAATTGGAAGAGAAAAGAGAAAAAGGGCTTTGTTACAATTGTGATAGAAAATACACTAAAGGTCATAAGTGTGCTGAGAAGAAATTAATTTACATAGATAGGGAAGAGGAGCAAGAAAAGGAACAAGAAATGTCAAAAGAAGAGGATATACACTAGGAACCAATCCTAGAGAAAGGAAAAATGAATCTAACTATATCTTGTAATGCATTGACAGGAATTAGCATTTCTCACACTCTCAAGATAGAAGGGCATATCAAGAAAAAAAGGTAATAGTGTTGATTGATTCGGGTAGTACCCATAATTTTATTCATTGTAAACTAGCCAAGGAATTGAATTGCTTCCTATATCTAGCACCAGAGTGTCGAGTAATGGTTGCAAATGGAGGAACCATAATTGCTTTGGAAAGTGCCATAATATCAAGCTATCCATGGGAGAATATGTCTTGAATAGTTCAATGCTTTCCATTCCAATTCTTGGTGCAAGTGTTGTACTAGGAGTCCATTGGCTATGGTAGCTTTTAATTTTCAAGAACTTCTCTTGACTTTTTTTTTGGGAAGGAAAAGAAGTTGAATTAAGGGTATCGAAGGGAAATCGGGAAAGATAATTAGCATTAACAACATGACAAAGCTTCTAAAGAAAGAACAACGGGGCGTAATTGCACAAACTTGTTAACTAGATGTTCCCACATCGAAATCATCTATTTCAATAGATCTCCAAAACGTTTTGGACAATCATTCCAAGGTATTTGAGACTCCCAAAGGCCTCCCACCTATTCGTGATTATGATCATGCTATTTGTTGAGATTTTTCGGTTTTAGTCAAAATAGACAAAATCCCAGTGTGTGACAACAATAGAAAATCTGTTGCTGGATTATCTCCAGGTTGTTGGGAGCAAATTAATGCATCCTAAATTTGATGTGAGAGCAGTGAAGTTCTCTCTGCTATAAAATAGGTTGTCATACAGATAGCTGGGAGAGAGTGTGAGAGTTTCATTGATGTAATCTCCAAATTTTGATTAATATATTCCTGATGCCTATGTTTGGTGGACGTAGCCCAGATTGGTTGGGTGAACCACGTTAAAGCTGTGTCTTATGTGCTTGTTGATTTATTCTGCTGTGTGTTTAATCAATTTAATGTGCACCTGATCCAACAATTGGTATCAGAGCAGTTGGATGCGTTCTCTGAGGGTGCTGGTATGCTGCGTAGTTCGACTGGTTGCTGGAGGTGCTGCGCTGTCTGCTGTTCATGGAGCGCTGTCTGCTGTTCATGGAGCGGATGTTCTGGTGCGCTGCGCTGTTCTATCAAACCCGTAGTCAAAGTTCTGTAAAAACGCAATGACAGTCAGTGAGTTTGTTTTTTTAAAAAAAAAAAAGCGCAGTTTTATCAATTCCATTTTTTCATTGCTAGTTTGAGATCGTGTTCAACTCTTTCCTTACAAGTTCATATGTGGAAATGAGAATTAAAACCTAAGGTTTATGGTCTCCAAATGGTTTTGAGAAAATGTGTAATGAATACACCGTCGACCAAAACAGCCACGGTATTATGTGTTCGATATATATAGTTTTTAACCAAATCGAGTATTGGTTATATTAAAATGAAGCTGCCGGCAGTGAATAATAGCATTACAATTTATAATTTTCGAACCTTTAATGGAAAATGTACAGCCTTTTTCTGATCTGCAAATTGATCGACAGTGACAGGGGGTTCAATATGACAGCCACGGTGTGTTTCTTAGAGATCACGAGCCTGTTTTGTTTTAAAATCATTGGTGCATGTGTCTAACCAAGAGTCTGCTGTAAAATTTTGTTTCAAAAACCGATGTGACCCGATCAAACATGAAATAGAATACCCATTGTCGAATTGGTTATTGAGGAAGGGTTTTTTTTTTTTTTTTCTTCGCTTTCGCACATTAATTGTTTTTTAAAACAAAGTGATTGGAAAAAGGGCAGTTTGTTTTTAAAGGTAGAAGTATGGAGACATAGGCATAAATTTATTTTTTCTTGTGTGAAGGAAGATATTTTTTTAAAGGCATAGGCAATTTTTGTTTTTTAAATTGCTGGTATTTCAAATTGAAATTGGAGATTATTGGATTTTTGATACAAAATGGCGACAAATCAAAGTGCCCGTTTCGAAATTGAGAAATTTAATGGCAAGAATAATTTTGAGATCTGGAAGGTGAAGATGCACGATTCGCTGGTTCAACAAGGTGTGGCGAAAGCACTGTTGGGGAAAAACAAAAGACCTGCTTCCATGACGGAGGATGAATGGGATGAGATGGATGCTAGAGCTCTGAGCGGAATTCGGTTATGTCTGGCGGACGATGTTCTGTTTAACATTGTGTCAGAGAAAACCGCTGCAGGCCTGTGGTTGAAGCTTGAGAAGCTCTACATGATGAAATCTTTGACAAACTGAATTCTCCTGAAACGACAGCTTTACAGTTTGCGGATGAAAGAAGGTACCTCAATTGCTGATCACCTGAATGTTTTTAATACCTTGTTGGTGCAATTAAACAGTCTAGATGTAAAATTTGATT
>APFE031513646.1:2522-19168 GCA_000404065.3 Pinus taeda
ATAATTAGCCACACTTTCATCATTATACATCTTGAGATTTTCATACTGAATCTTGAGGGTTTGAAGTTTTTCTCATTTTACCTAGTCATCTCCTTCATAGCTCAGAATTATCTTGTCCCATATCTCTTTTGCGGGTTTAAACTGCATTACCTTGACAAATTCTAATTCAGATAGGCATCCTAATAGAGTATTGACCGCTTTTGCATTTGTTTCATATCTCTTTTTCTCAGCCGGAGCTGTAGGAGTTGCTGATGGAAAAGTATACCTTGTATCTATGATATCCCAGATTTCTGTACCAAGAGATTGAAGATAGGCAGTAACTCTTACCTTACAATATACGAAGTTTGTCCCATCAAAAATCGGTGGCCTGATTGATGCTTCCCTCTCGTAGTTGCTCATGATGAAAGATCTTCCTTCAAGCGATCAAGCTTCTTCTGAAGGACTTGCTCTGATACCAATTGTTGGAAATAATATTGAGACGGGGGGTGAATTAGTATTATCAAGTCAAATATTCCTTTTTCAAAACAAATGATATATGCTACTTCAGTTAGTTAAACACGCGTATATACGCATCTATGCAGAAAGAAAACTGTGTATACAAGGCAAGCTTTTAATTTACTTTATCTTTTTGATTATGATTGTTAATCTGTGTTGCAAAAACAAATAACCAGTAACCAGAGACAGTAAAATAGAACAAAAGGACAATCACGCACAAGAACACAAGATATAAGGTGGAAACCCAATGTGGGTGAAAACCACATGCTGCAATTCGTCTTTATCTTCTTTTAAATTAGAAACTTCTTTTACAGTGTACTGGTGCAATCCTTTACCAGTACGCAGGCTGCAACCTGTAGAGAGCTACAACTCTCTCTCGTTCTCCAGTTTCTCCTAGAAGGGAGCTACAACCTTCTTTAGCTCTTGCACTAGCCAAGATACTAGTATGTAGGTGCTGGCCTACAGAAGGCTACAACCTTCTCTCTCTTCCAGGGACCACGTTTCATAAATTTTCAGACTGGATCCATAAACATCAATCAATCATCAAGAATCAACCAATCTCCTTTCGACCAATTAGATCTGATTGAAGTAGATACTTCTCTGACAGTTGTACCCAAAACACAGTACTAGAAACCACACACCAAACATTGAACCCAAAACACAGCAGCAATAAACAGAAGCAGCTAGATCACAACTTAAAGCATATACGCTATTTCAATAACCTGCAACATGCATGCATACGCTTATGTGTTTGGAACAACCTGCGTATACGCTTTTTTAATTCACTGAACCAGCATGTATATGTGCCTTCGCTTCACTGAACCTGCGTTTCACTCTTCCAAATATTCAAAAACACTAATTAACCCAAATTATTAGTGTTATAGATCAAGCAAGCGCCACATAAAACAGACCAAAATCATATAAAGATACTATCGTTCAAGCTTAAACATTATGACCCATCAATAGAACTTATCCTTCTTCTTTTCGCTAAGGTTCCTCCTTTATTCAGATCCAGATCTGCACCATAACCTAATTACCAGCACTCGGATCTACCACTTTTTAGATGTTCAATAATAATTCCGATGATCATTTGCCACATGATCTCCTTCCTCTTTTATAGTCTTAGGCCTTCCACAATACCATGGTCAAAAACCATAACATTTCAATACCATGAACCCAAAACTAGGGATCAGCACATCTGATGAGACGCCATGGTCCAAAACCATAGGCTCAAATCCCAAAGACTAACTACCATGGACCAAGAGTAAGTTCCCCAACATATACGCACTTTTGTAACGTATGACTAGCGTGTATACGCGTCTTCGTCTAGATGAACCTGCGTATATTCCTTTTTCTTATTTCTAAGTGCTTGAACAGAGATCTGTCACCAAGATGAGTTGCCATCAAGGACAACACCAGAGCCATGGCATCAAACCTATGCCATAATGCCAACACTTGCATGATCAAGGCCTAACACTACAGTTGTGGGCTGAGGCATGGAACACAATGGTTTATGTTCAGAAACGTAGCCCGCATTGGATACTTGAGATGAAGATACCAGAGGAGGCTTATTCCAATAAGGGGCCAGATGTTGGTCAGTTTGGTATTTTTAGGTCATCGGTATATTTCCATGTTACTAAAGATGCACAGAAGAAGCTTGAGCTGGAAATAGAGTTGGGGTTATTTGTAGGGTACACTGATGCACTTCAGAACTATCAGGTGTACTTGCCGATGAGTAGGATGATAGTGGTTCGCAGGGATGTTGTATTCAATGAGGAGAAGGTCATGAAATTTTCCCTTGAGAGAAATATTGTGATACATGTGGATGAGGAGCCTCACATTGATGTGGATCAACCACATTCATTGGATCCAGGAGTGGAGACATCCACTCAGGCAAAGTCTTACAAAGAGGGAAGAAAGTGCACTAGAGAGGCTAACAAATTGATGGATGATGCACGGGAGAATGCGGGAACATCCACTTCTCAGCACATGTAGAGGAGATCATGTGAGAGGTACACTGGATACATGGTTGTTATTGGTTAATGTGTTGTCACATATTACTCTTGCTTTAAGGAAGTAGTGCAACAGTCGGTTTGGGTTGATGAAATGGTGGAGTATGAATCAATATTTCGTAACAGCGTTTGGTATGTGGTCCTGAAACTAGAGGATAAGTCAGTAGTGAGCTCATGTTTCCTTTAGAAGGTAAAGAAAGTTGCAAATGGTAGTGTGGCGAAGAATAAGTCTATATTTGTGGCACATGGCTTCTCACAGGTAGAGGGGATTGTCTATGATGACACATTTTCTCATATTGCAAGTTACTCGTCAATCAAATCTATATTAGCACTATCAACATAGATGGGTTGGAAGATACAACAGAAGGATGTGAAGACAACCTTCCTTAATGATGTGATTGAGGAAGAGTTGTACATAGAGAAGCCTAAAGGCTTTGAGATTTTTAACCATGGGTCGCATGTGTGTCGGCTCAAGAGATTGTTGTATGGGCTAAAGCAAGCACCGTGTGCTTCATACATCAGGATAGATAACTACTTCACCAGGTTGGTCTTCACAAAGAGTGAAGCAAATTTGAACCTATACCAAATACTGGTGGAAGGTAACACTAGGGGAATTTTGAGGTCTAAAATGGGCCTCCGAAGGAAATTATAAAATAATAGTGGAAATAATAAAATAATATTACATTACATCATCAAATTTTAGAGGGAGAAAAGGATAAACCACTGTTTCAACTCGTATTTTCAAGTTATCTCCGTATGGGTTTACTCAAATTTCTAGTGGGAACACTCATTGGATGCATAATTTGACTCCACATCTAAGGACTATACATGTTTTATACTTTTTATGGACCTAGATACACGAACAATGAAAAATACATGAAAAACATGATTGTAGTCATGGTCTTTCATGTATCTCTCATTTTTCGTGTAGTATGGTCCATCAAAAGTATGCAACATGGGTACCCTTTGGATGAGGAATTAAATTTTGCATCCAATGAGTACTTCCCACTTAAAATTTGAGTAAAATATTAGGGAGATAAGTTGAAAATACGAGTTGAAAAAGTAGTTTTAATGTATTTTAATATTTTTACTCTTTTACTCCAAAAATGGTGAATTGTCCAAAATGGTTAACATCATCAACTTGAATCCTAGTGGCTCTTATAAAGTTTATTTTGGTTGTACATTTTTATAAGGAGGCCCATTTTAGACCTCAAAATTCCCTGAATTATTGTTGATCATTGTACTTTATGTTGATGATCTTATACTGACAGGTGATGATCATTCGATCAAGTATTGCAAGGGCGACATTGCAAGAGAGTTTGAGATGAAGGAAATGGGGATCATGTATTATTTTCTTTGCATGGAGGCATGATAGGGATATGGGGAGTTTTTTGTGTCTTAGGAAAAGCATGCCAGTGAGATATGAATTATATTTCGCATGGAGAGCAACAAACCCATGGAGACTCTTCTAGAAGGTAACTACAGGAAGGAGAATGCTACTTCAGGGGAAGTAGTAGAAGCTACTGTTTAAAGCTAGCTTGTGGGTTCTCTCATGTAATTGGAGAAAACATAACCATATATGTGCTATGTAGTTAACCAACTTAGTCAAGCGATGATTAGGTCGACCAAGATAAATTTGAAGGCGACAATGCATGCCTTGAGATACCTCGGGGGCACTTCTCAATATGGATTATGGTAAAAGCAGACAGAAGGCATGATGCTTGAAGGCTTCACCGATGTAGATTCATTAAGGGGTTAATCTATTAGGAAGAGCACATCAGGAGGGATCTTCAGTATTGGGTCAACGATAATTTCTTGGTACAACAGGAAACATAGATCGATTTGACTTAGTTCAGCATAGGAAGAGTACATGGCTGTCGGCCAGGCAACATGTGAGGGATTCTAAATGAGGAAGGTCCTGGTTGGTTTGTTTGGTAAGAAAATGGATCCAATTGTGATTTACTTCGATAACCAAAGTTGTATCAAACTCTCTAAAAATGCAGTTTTTCATGATCGATCCAAGCATATTGATATCCGATATCATCATCTTAGAGATTCTGTATTGAGGTGGATTATGTTTTAGAGTACATTTGCAAGGAGGAGAAAGATGTTGGCATTTTGACAAAGCCATTGTTAAGATGTAAATTCTAGTTTCGCAGAGACAGGATCAGGGTAGCTAATAATTCCATTCTTGTTGAGAGGGAGTGTTGAGAAATGGCAACAAGAAATCCCAACATAATATCTCCTTGAAGTAAATTGAGAATTAAAATTGAATTCTATTCTCATAACAACCTATAAATAATTCATTAAGTTTCATTGACTGAATTAGCATAGGAATTTAGAGTTGGAAGTTGTTTTGAAGACATGTATATCTTCTCCCTAAATTTTAGGGGTCCGATACGAGTTTAAATTGAGTTGGAAATTAGATAACTCAATTTATTGAAGTTCAGTTAAATTAGTTTGAAACTATTTGTAGAACTAATAGAGAGTTAAAAGTTAGTTGGTGCACTAGTGCTACTCTAGTTAACTAAAGATTCCCTCATGAGAAACTCATACATGTTGATTCTCAAAAAAACCTAATTGAGACTAGATTGCAAGGACAATGTACTCTCAATTGTATTATTGTGTAGAGTGTAATATCATGCATGCATCAGAGGTTGATCCTATGTTTGGATTGCACAGTTTTGGAAGCACGAGTTCCCTTTAATACAAACTATTTATCCTAGGAATTACATAAGATATTAGGGCCTTGGAGAGCTTCGTAATTGGCTAAGTGTTGTCCAAGAGCTAGCTTGTGAGCTGAGAGAGTTGAGCATACGTGTGCGGAATTATTCTAGTGAGAACATTTTTTTTTATCTTCACTCATATTTCTAATATATGCAATACAAATAACAAGGTTTTGAGTAGTGGCTTTTCCCATATACATCTTGCGTTATGTGCCATTGATTTATCTTCTTATTTTTCATATTGTTTTCAATAGATCTATGGCTTTTTTTGGTTGAAAGTAGAAGTAGATTCTTGTCCTTTGCATTAGTACACTGCATGAGCTTGTGAATCTCCATGATTTTCTACACCACGATGTAGATATGAATGAACACTATATGATTCCAGCAACTTGTATTAGTTCTCGAATAAATAAAAATTCCGTTTTAGAGTTCAATAGTAGTCCCAACAATGAGAAGGCACAAAGATTCCAATTTCATATTTCATCCATTATTTATACAACCAAGTGATGAAGAAGTAGGTCAGATTATTTCACTTCACATTCCATGATCCAAGAGTAACAATGAAAATCTCACACATGCATATTTTATTTACTTTTCAAGTAGGTGAAGGTATGCCATTTTCTAATATTTAATCATTAATTCCTTGAATGCTAAAAGACATGTATTTGGAAAATTTCATGTGTGACATTGCTTTCCCCATTTCCATGAATAAAAAATGTGTTTAGTTGGGGAGGGGATATTCATTACCATTTTTCATTTCCATATTCCATAACCTCATACATTGTGGACCAACATGCATCTCCCAACTGAATGTTGTTGCAATTTTTGGTTCTCTAAAGATGGACACGTTTTGTAAATTATTCAGATGATGAACAAGGATAGCTTAATGTAAATGAATAGGTCTTAATTTTGAAATAATTTTAAAGTATTTTTTGTTGCAACAACAATAATAATACAATAAAATTTTTGACACACAAGAACCAACACTTGAAATAGTTATGATTTCCGCACAAGAACCAACCATAAGAGATTTCACTTAAATAAATTTAAGATAAAGAATACTTTTCAAAAGATGCAAGTCTTGAAGAGTATCCCAAAGTCACATAATGACTTAATCTTCTCTCTCATAAAATGCTACAATCCATGATAATCAATGCAAAGTTGCATGAGGACATGCAACATATTTAGTTGGGAGGAATGTCGGGTCTCCAAATTGTCATTAATTTCACCCACTTTTCTTTCACTTTGATTCACCATTTTCCATATCCCATGGCTCCATAACCATGTACTAAGACCATCTTCATATTCAAATATGGGTTTAGGCATATGATTTTCCAATACATTTATTCTGGTAATTTTAGTGAATTTATGGTTACATATTAGAAAAATAGCATGTACTCACTTATATATAAAATCTCTATGAGTCTTGTGATGTGTGTAGGCATATTTGAAGATTCCAACGTAGTCCTATTTTGCCTCCAAGCCTCAAATTCGAATTTCCTCTTCAAATTTCTCAAGATTTGAGGAAGATTTCAGATCATTGGTCAAACAGATTTCATGGAAAAAACACATTTCATGGAGAAATATCATGGAGGTTTTCATTAGTGTCTCTTATCAAAGCTAGGAGAGATTTCTAAGAGAATATGAAGAGATGCTAATTGCTATATGTAAACACATGGTTGTAAGCACATGAGATATTTGAGTATCTAGAAGAGATTTGTGGATCTATATTTATGAGTTAGTTATCTTAGTTTTTGTATAAATAGGGGTTTCTTCTCCTCTCAAAAGTGTGTAAAGTTTGGTAGCTATGTTCGTGCTTCAATGTAGGGTTTTGATGTTAAGGATTTACACTATGCTTATGATTAATGTAATGAATACCATTATGGTTCACTTTGATATGGTTGTGCCTTTATCTGGTGTTTGATTAAGAGTTTTCTAAACTTCCACCTCTGATGCACTTAGAGACGACCACCAAATTAGTATGGGATGTATTGTAATGTTTTATTTTTTAGTTTCTTTATGTTTATTTTAAGTCTTTTTATTAGATGCATTGTTTACATTATTTCATGTTCATTCAATTTATGTTCTTTTGTAGGTTAAGCGTTATTAGTCTCATTTCATAGATTCATTTTTTTTCAATTTCTTTGATAGATACTCATGAATTATTCTAATTTGTCAATGCACACATTATTAATTTCAATTGAACTCTCACTTTTTTTATAATAGGTTTCTTTTAAATTTCATAGTTTAAGAATACAATGTTTTCTCAGTATAGGATCTATTGCTCTCTAGATTAAATTTACTTTCAAGTCATTAGAATAGATTTACTTTTTGTTGATAAAATATATTTCCTTTTAGGTCACTAGAATATATTCAATTTCATGTCAATAGAGTAATTTTGATTTAATTTCAATTTCCATTTCGCTTTGATAGATTAAGGTATTGTTCACCAAGTTCTGAATTTGATGCTTTTGAAAAATAAAGTGTGTTCATACTCATCTTATACATTTTTCATGAATATGTTTTCCATAATTTGAATAGCTTAATTTACTCTTAAATTAAAATTTGATTTGTAGCATATATTGTGCAAGTATACTTCGCAAGTTCACGAACCCTGGGTTTGACAATTTAATGACAAGTAATTTAACCAACAATTGAATTCCCCAATATGGATAGATAGAGAGGGAGTGACAAGGGAGAGATGAAAAGATAGTGGGGAGAGGAGATAATGAGGAAGATAGAGGGTAGTAGAGACAAAGGGAGGGGGAGATAGAGAGAGAGAACATGAAGAGAGAGATAGAAAGAAGAAGAGGGAAGGAGAGAGAGATATATAGGCATGGATAAAGAGTTTGTATGTTCAGGGGTTAATATAGAGACACATAGGGAGATAGAGAGATATATGGATGGGGAAGAGGTGGAAGAAGATAGATACGAAGAGAGGTATGGAGGGATATATAGATAGATATGGAGATATAAAGTGTGTGTGTGTGTGTGTGTTTGACGGGGTTAGAAGCAGAGATGGAGGGAGATATAGATACATATGGTGGAGGGATAAAGAGGGAACAATAGAGAGACAAAGAGAGGGAGAGAGTGGAAGAGAGAGAGGGAAAGTGGGGGGGAGAGAAGGATGGGGGTGAAGAGAGAGATATGGAGGAGAGAGGGAAGGGGATTGAGAGAAGGACAGAGGGATGGAAATAGACTAATACAAGAAAATCTGGTGTTCCTACAAGTTCTAGCGTCTCCACTTCTAGGATGTCACTGGATTACTGACACCAAGGTGCCCATACACCTTTCACAATTTAAATTCTAAATTTCCTCTAATTCCTACACAAGATCTATGACTTTACATGATAGATCAACACACTAATTCATCATTAGTTTCATGTTTTACACATATGTTGAAGATCTTCTAATTCTAGATTTTCCACCCACTAGAATTCTTCTACTAATTACATAGATACATGGAGACAATTCTTGAACACAATATATGTATAAACTCTATTTCATTAATCAAATATTTACATACGTACTTAGAGCTTTCTTTCCCTCTCTATCCCATGATTTCATATTCATTTGGCCATTAGCTTTTCCATTATGCTGACAATGAATAAATAAAACTTTTAGAACAAAGTAGATTTTCCTAGATATATAAATCACTCTCTAACTCACTCATGATTTATTCCCTAAATATCTCATGTTTTTCTAGGTAGATTTTATTTTTCCTTATATAAAAAATATTTCCTATATATGTAGTTTTTCTAAGACTATTGTATAGTCATTAAAAAAACTAAGAATATTTAAAAATTATGAAATTAGAATTATTTTTCACTATTGAAGCCCCTTTTTATTTTTCAAAAAGCTTGATTGTTTTTGGAAGCTCTGATGCTCCTGCATCATAGACTCAAGGATTGAGGGGAGACAAATATGGAAGAAGAAAGAGACACATAGACAAAAACAATATATTATATAGTTTTATATAATACTAAACATTATTAACCATAATAGAAGACGAAGTAAGGATTTTAAAAAATGTAAAAGAAGTTAGATTTAGAAAGCCATGGCTATTTTTGTTTTTCACTAAAATAAATTTATTGATTTCAGTGTAGATGTTGATTTCTAATTGGATATAACTAGATGTATGATGTACATCAATTTCAAAGTAGTTAAAATAATACTATGCATTTATTTTAGTGCAAGGACAAAAAAATTATTGATGTTGTGCATTGATTTCTATGTTACAACAATTAAACTATAAATAAAATACTTGAATTTTCATCTTAAATAAAATGTTCACTTACTTGAAATGTTTTGTTCTTGAAGCTATAAACTATTTGTAATTGAATATGTTCTTATTATTCACATTTTCCATCATTGAACACTATTAATCACTTTGTATTCAAAGAAGGTAATAGAAAACAATTTCCATTGAAACTTGGGGTTTAACACTCCATAAGTCACAATGATTGACATTGGAGAAAGATATTATTAATATTGGAGAGAAAGAGAGAAAAGGTATGATGTTTACTACAATAACACGGGCTAAATATTAAATAACCTATGATTGCAAACACCTTTTTCATATGATTGATAAGAAAATATGGAAAAAATAATAGGTGTAACAATAAGAACTATTGAAGCTTCTAAGTTTATGTAGTTAGAAACCCTCCATGCACTTTATCTGATTTATTCCCACCTACTTGTTATTTTCCTTAGCAAGTTATTTACAATGTAAATACTGAAAATAAACACTAGTGCATTATCAACATATTATAGATCAACAACTTAAAATAAATAGCAACAAACACACCATACGACACCATTATTTTTGGACTAATGTCCCTACAAAAACCCAATGTGGGAAAAGCAATGTAGCTATCTAAGGGTTTGATTATTAAGCAATATTAGAGTACAATCTGGGTGTCGAAACCAACCTACCCAGTAGAGAATTTCCTTGGAAGTAATACCTCTTAGTTTTTGACAAATGTATAGGCTAAAATGCTAGATAATCCTTCCGACAGCTACTCACCACCAATCTACCCTAGAAACCCTAGCGTATGCCCAATCTCAACTATGTCAGCCTCTCATAGCCCAGTGCTGGCACTGTGTTAGTCGATCTTGGCTTGTGTTAGCCCTAGGAGGCCCTGTACCAGCTCCCTGAGCCTCTGCGTCAGCTACACTCGCTCCTCTGCGTGGCCCTATCCTCTACGTGGCCCTGCGTGAGCACTGGCTACTCCTACATTTCTCTCTAGCTTCTCTACTACTATCCTGACATTATCTCTGCCTTCTTGTCTCTTTGTACTTAATTCCCCTCAGCTACTCTCCTTATCACTAATTCTATCGGTCTTAGCAAACCCCGCTCTAGGGAATAGATTTACTGATCACTCTGGTGTGTTCTCCAAGTGTCCCTCAAGCCTCCTCTTATACTTTTCCTATTCACATATTAATGGTTGAGATTAAGTCCCTAATCAATGGCTAAGATTAGATCTGGCTTGATCCATGTCTTTTGGACCATTCTAACACATATTCATATTAATACACATTAATATTTTATTTTCCCTAAGTTTAGATATAGGGACACCATGAAAAATATTAATTATTTTAATATTTCCCGATATGCTTAGAATCTACCTAAACCCTTTCTAGATATTGGAGATCTCATGTGCCCCAAATTCTCCACCAAATTTCATGTCTATAAAACATCTGATGCTATGCCAAATCAAAACTCCCTCCTAGCGAGGACTGTGCCCTAGCAATACGCCTCGCTCAATATCATTTGGCATCAATACCTGTGTTGATGCTAGGCCTTCCTACCCAACATCCTCTACACTGTTGCATCCTATACAATTTCCCATGGTTGCGCCACTTCCATGGCTACATCTATACGATAGTTCCCTCTACATCCATGCTAATGTTGGTCGTTCCTCCCAACACTGCATTTGCACTATGCCTCCTCTCATCACATTGCATCGTTCTACCCACTGTTGCACTGCAACTCAGTTGCTGAGAAGTAAGTAACTGATCTCCCAACTGACCTCCCTATTGGTCTATAAACACCCACTGATGTTGAAGCTCCCTCTACTGCTGACAAGTGCTCCCTCTCTGACCTTTGTGTTGCTCCAACAACTCCCTACATCTCGCACCATTGCATAGCTCTTTGTGCCATCCTGCACTAGTGCAACACTCCTGTGCCTCTCACATTTCTACATCCTGCTAGGCTTGCGCTGTCTAGGGACTCCTGCACTGCAGCTCTCTCTACTACTCCATCTGCATCCATCTCTACCCACTCAGCTAGTCGTGTTACTCCTCATCGGGGCTCCTATAGTAAGGTCTAATCCAGGAGGTTGGGTACCTCAAGGATCCTACCTCTTATTGCCTGTAGTCCACCTGACTATAGCTCGATGTCTCCCCACTTGTGCTCAAGTGGTGCATGTGCACTCATGGCATAGTGATTATCTATCAAAACTTCCTTCTTTTCCCATGTTGGCGCTGCCTTAGTCTCAAAAGACTCTCCCTTACTCTTCTTCCTTGGACACTAGGTCACATAATGACCCAACTCCCCACAGTGGAAGCACTTGATCTTGGAGAGATCTTCCTTCTTCCACTTCTCCAACTTTCCCTTAGATGCTAGGGCAACATCTTCCTCCTCCTGCTTGACTTTGATCACCTTATTGATATTACCTGTCTTCGACTGCCATGTGATCTCTTCCTAGTGAAGAGTTGCCCACATCTCATCCCAACGTGGAAGTGTCCTTCTACGCAATATACTCTGGACATATACTTCCCAGTCTTCTGAAACAAAATTTACGGCTGTCCTCACCATTAACTCCTAACCTGGTGTCGCTCCTATAGAAGTCAACTGGTCTCGGATCTCATTGAGTCCTCCGAGGAAGGTGTCAATCGATTGTCCCTTCTTCTTCTAATACAACCTCATCTAATTCTCAAGCATCATTCTTCTCTACATAGAAGCATGCTGGTATAGCTTCTTGGGAGCCTCCCACATCTCAAATGCCATTTCCTTCTTAGCTATATATGGTACCACATGATCCTTGACCCCTTCAAGGATAATGCACTTGGCTATCGCCATCACCTCCTCGTACCTGTCATTATTACTAGGGTTGACTAGGACAGCTATTACCTTCAAGGCGAAGTTGTTGACATGATCCTTGTCAAGCACAGATAAGATTTTGGCCTTCTAGACTGTGAATTTCGATGCTTCGTACAACCTATCCTGGTCTCTTACCCCGTGTAGTGACATGATGCTTCTTTACTTCCCTCTTGGAAGTTCTTTGTTCGACTCCTCTGAGTCTCTACTTCCCATTTGGAAGTTCTCTTATGGATTCCCTCTGAGTTTTGATTTCCCTCCTAGAAATCCTTTTGTCGCTTGTCGAGATGCCCCCTACTGTGATTGACTTTGTGCAGCTGCACTTCTGATTCGGGTTACTCGGCTACAAACCCTTAGTAACAACGCCTCTGGCCCTATTTTGTCAGGTACTGTTCTAACTACAGTACCTCACTAGATCCACTCTGCAATATTCCTGCAGCCTTCTAAACCCTAACAACTACGTCTAGGTGAACTGCGTTAGCCCCTCTCTGCCTCACGTTGGCCCTTCGTCACCCCTGATGGGTCTACGCCAGCCCCGCGATGCCCTATGTTAGTGCTCTGACCCTTTGAGTCAATAAACGTTGGCCTCTTTGAGGCTCTATGTAGCTCCCGACTTCCTCTGAATGGCCGTGGCTGGCTCTGCGTCACCCTCCTTGGCTTCTACTTTGTTAGAAATAAATTTTGTCACCTAAGGACATATGTTTTCTACTGTTATTGCTCCGCTTGACTGATGTCTTTTAGTCCTATGATCTGCAATCAACCTCTGATACTATGTTAAAGTTTCTAAGTTTACTTAGTTAGAAACCCTCCACTTACTTTATCTAATTTATTCCTACCTACTTGCTATTTTCCTTCACAAGTTATTTACAATGTAAATACAGAAAATAAACACTAGTGCATGCCCAAAATTATACAAATTAGCAACTAAAAAGAAACAAAAATAACCACACTATATGATACCATTATTTTTGAACTAATGTCACTAGAAAAACCCAATGTGGGAAAATCGGTGTAGCTATTTGAGGGTTTTCTTTTTAAGGAAAATCAAAGTACAATCTAGGTGTCGAAAATAGCCTACCCAATACAGAGTTTACTTGGCAGTAATACCTCATTTTCTGACAAATCTACTGGCTGAAACCCTAGATAATCCTTCCGCCAACTACTTAGCACCAATATCCCCCAAAAACCCTAGCGTCTGCCCAATCTAGACTGCATCAACCTCTCCTAACATATTTCTAGCACTGTGTCAGCCTATCTTGACCTGTGTCAGCCCCAGGAGGCCCTGCGTCAGCTCTTTGAGCCTCTCTATCAGCTACACTGGCCCCTCCGGTGCTCTGCACAGTGCTTAGCTACCTCTACATGGCCCTGTGTGAGCACTGGCTACTCCTACGTCTCTCTCTCTTGCTTCTCTACTACTATCTCGACTCTATCTATGCCTCCCTATCTCTCTGTACTCAATGCCCCTCAGCTGCTCTCCTGATCACTAATTCTATCTCTCTTAGAAAACCCCACTCTAGAGAATAGAACAACTGATCACTCTGGAGTGTTCTCCAATTGACCATCAAGCCTCCTCTAATAATTTTCATGTTGAGATATCAACGACTGAGATTAAGTCTCTAATCAACTGCTAAGATTAGATCTAGCTTGATCCATGTCTTTTGGACCATTCTAACACAAATTCATATTATGACACATTAATATTTTATTTTCCGTATGTTTAGACTTAGGAACTCCATTAAAAATATTAATTATTTTAATATTTCCTTATCTGTTTAGAATCTACCCAAACCCTTTCTAGGTATTTGAGATCTCTTGTGCCCCAACTTCTACACCAAATTTTGTGGCAAGAGCACATCCGATGCTACCCCAAATCAACAAGAACATAATACGAAAATAGTTTGAGATTGATCACAATGAAGTCTATTTGTAATTGACAACATTTTTATTATTCACATTTTCTATCATTCAACAATGTTACATTTTTATTTGGGATTCAAAAATTTTATTGCATCATCTTTCACCATTTAAGTTATTAGCAATCCCCATCATCCTATGTTTAAACTTAGGAACTCCGTTAAAAATATTAATTATTTTAATATTTCCTTATCTGTTTAGAATCTACCCAAACCCTTTCTAGGTATTTGAGATCTCTTTTGCCCCAACTTCTACACCAAATTTTGTGGCAAGAGCACATCCGATGCTACCCCAAATCAACAAGAACATAATACGACAATAGTTTGAAATTGATGACAATGAAGTCTATTTGTAATTGACCACATTTTTATTATTCACATTTTCTATCATTCAACAATGTTACATTGTTATTTGGGATTCAAAATTTTTATTGCATCATCTTTCATCATTTAAGTTATTAGCAATCCCCATCATCTGAACAAACAAAGATATCTAAGGAACTTTAAAATTAAATTGACCAAATTAATATTAGACATATTTACCATATTTAAAATGATAATAATAATTATATTAACAAATTGTGTTTGACCGTGCATGGAAAAAATCACCCTACATCTATCTTAACCTCAGATCTATCAAACGTCAAGAGGGATCAAATCTTTCAAAGTGCAAACATTTCCTCAAATTTTTCACTAACAAAAAATATTGTACCTCAAGAGATTTGATCCCTCTCAATGTTTGATAAATTCGACATTAAAATGAATCTAAACTGATCATTAGTACTTTTTACTTTAACTTGAATATATTTGTTTCCAATATTTATAGTTTTAGCTTCTTCCTTTTCTTACCTGTAAATTTTCCTATATAACTTTAATTATACAATAGATTATTAATATACCCTAATTTTAGGTTAAATTATTTAATTATGATCTCTCCATAATTAATACTTATCGTTTGAACTTGAATATAATTATTTTTTGAATACTTAATATCTTTAACATTTTGCTTTCTTTACTTATAAAACATCTTTCAACCACACATCCATTAGCCTTCATTGCATCTTTTAATAAACTATCGAATGCCAAGTTTTTAATTATCACTGTCCATTCAAATTGGTCACCTAGTGGTCTCTTTCATTTGTATATGAATGCATCTTCCTTGTTTACTTAATTTATAAGATAATGTTATGTATCACAAATATTTTATTATTAATTCTTCATTGTCCTAGCAATTTCTTGATGATGATGATGATGATGATGATGGTTAACGTCCGCTGAGACCAAATAATGATCTATCGGACCTAAAGACAAATTATTTATTTTGATTTAAGATTTTATTCCTATGCTCAAAAAGCTTGGAGAGAAGCCTCCCGAGTTCACTATAATTTTGGAATTGTAAAAGGCTAGGAAGGTCAGTATTGTAACAAAGGTTGTGAAATTGAGATCTAATGTGGTTGTATGCAGGGCACTCTAAGAGGAAGTGGTTTTCATCCTCGATGCTCCTATTCTCACAAATATTGCAGATCCTTTCTATCCATGGCGTTTTAGGAGCTACCCAACGGCCAGTTTCACTATGGAGCTCATGAGAATTCGTTCTAATCTTTGCTATATTAATTTTCTTTTTTGAGCTAGTTAGAATAGAGAGATACTTTTGGTCTTTAAGGGTGGGGTTGATGACCTTCTTATAATAACTTAATTTTCTTTTAGACGCTAAATCTTTCTCACTCCATAATTTTTCTTTGAACTTAGAAGTAACAATATCTTTAATGTTATTTATGTTTTGCAAAGCATCGTTCTCATTGATCTCCCAATAGTTTAACCAGGCCCTTGTGTCCTTATGCCATCCTCGGTTAAGCCTTAGGTGATTTTGGCTGGAATTTAAAACTAGCTTAGGAAGTCTATGATTGTCTATGTTATTGAGCTTGTGCTTGTACATCAGAAACCTGAGCATAGCTAGGTTCTCAATAGAAGAAAGACCTGCTTCTATAAGGAGAATGGGATATGGTGTATTACTTTTAATTTTTAGGTTATAAGTTATAAAACGCTTCTGGATTTGCTCGATCTTCCGCCATGATTCTCTGGAGATACTGCAGCCCCAAACTTCACAGCCATATAAGATAACAGGAGTGACTAAAGTTTCAAAGAGGAGCTTCTTTTTATCCCACATTACGAGGTTTGTTGTTCTACAGTTATTTTCAAGACCAAAATAAGCTTTCCATCCCCCATTGATCCTTTTCTCAATGCTGTGGTTCCAGTTGAGCTTGTGATGGATATCAATTCCTAGGTACTTGATGTAAAGAATACACTTCCTCCAAGTTATTATTGTATAAACGTAGACATTGCGCAAGTGTCCCTTTTAGATTTGATAATCATAAACTTTTGTTTTGTCCTGTGTATA
>APFE031513650.1:1872-14589 GCA_000404065.3 Pinus taeda
ACAAATAATAATAAAAATAAAAAAATAGTAATAACCATAATAAAATAAGGAAATTATCAAAAAATTAGCATGCCGACACTTGGAGGGTGGGCATGTGGCATGCAGACACATGGAGGGTGTGCATGTGGTTTCCCATCCAATGTTTTGTTCTATTTAATGAATGATGAAGAGGATGGGAGGGGTTCCATCATTCGGAGGTTCTATCTTGCATTCTCGTGGGAGAATGGTATACCAAGACTTAGAAATTCTGGCAGTAGTCGTTGATTGAGGCTCGAGGGTGGCCAGTTGTAGCAAAATCCTGCACAATTGAGCCTACGATTGGGAGGAGAGTCGTCCCCAAATCTTGTGGTCACTTCGCAGCCGGAAAGTACAGGTATAATTTCATTGAAAGAATTGTTTTCCTTTTGACATTATTTTTAGTTTTACTTGTGCTGTTACACATCTTTGTGCTCATGACAACTCAAAGAGGTGGTGTTGCAAAATATGTATGTACATAAAGATTATAAGCTAGAATTCCATTATTACCGTGACATGCAAATCAGGGAGGCTCCATCAAAATATCTGAATTATGTGAAATGAGAGAGCGACGATTCGATGGATCCATCCATCAAAAAATACAGACATTGTGACTGGTCCCGATAACTAATGAAGAGCAACGCGTGTGCAAAAATATTTGGCCCAGTTTTCATTGGCCTTCATGTTGCAAATATGGACGCTATGCATCTGCCATTAAGTGTTGGTTGGGGCTGACGGAGAGACACAGATATACATAAAATACTAGGTGGGCACTAGGCACAAGTTACAATTTTTGGTGACGTACCCCTATATGTTACAATTTTTGTAACACAATTGCAAATGAGGCATACTTGGAGGACTTTATAGGCTTTGTGAGAGATCATTAACCTGTATACTCATTGACAAGTTATTATTATTAATTTTTTATTTATTTTTTATATTTATATTAATAATTATAATAACAATATCATTAAATTGTTAAAGAATGTTTTGCTTTAAAACATAGTAAATATCTTTTCTCTTCTTAGTTTTAACATGTTTTGTATGTTGGAATTTTGTTGTGCTTGAAGTTTGACCTCGTTGTTATTTTGTTGTGATGGGAGGTTACTTTATCCTTATTATCTACATCACATTATGAATCTACTTTGACTTATTCTTGTTTTCATTTTTTAAATTAAAATGTTAAAGAATGTTTTGCTTTAAAACATAGTAAATATCTTTTCTCTTCTTAGTTTTAACATGTTTTGTATGTTGGAATTTTGTTGTGGTTGAAGTTTGACCTCGGTGTTATTTTGTTGTGATGGGAGGTTACTTTATCCTTATTATTTACATCACATTATGAATCTACTTTGACTTATTCTTGTTTTCATTTTTTTAAATTAAAATGTTAAAGAATGTTTTGCTTTAAAACATAGTAAATATCTTTTCTCTTCTTAGTTTTAACATGTTTTGTATGTTGGAATTTTGTTGTGGTTGAAGTTTGAACTCGTTGTTATTTTGTTGTGATGGGAGGTTACTTTATCCTTATTATTTACATCACATTATGAATCTACTTTGACTTATTCTTGTTTTCATTTTTATTTTTTTAAATTAAATTTTTATGTTGTGTTGTAATATATTTTTATTACTTTGTTGTTATATATATATTTGTATAATTTATCTATATATGATAATGTTAAGTATTCGAAAAAGAAGAAGAAAAATGTTTAGTTGTTTAATAGGATTATGGATATTGGAAAAATGTATAAGCAACGCCATTATCACTCCTTTAAACTTCAAAGTGTTAGGGTGATCTCTCACTCATGGTTTCCCAAATATGAGTTTGGTTTTTTTTATCTTCGAATTAAAAACTTATCAATATTTTGAGATGTGGTGATATGCATTTATATCTTATCAACTTGTTTTTTGAGATGTGGTTATATGTGTTTTGACATTTTTTTTTTTAATAGATTAAAACTAGTATTTTGATTTTGAGAGAAAAGAAGACTAGAGGTGTTAAAATTATTGAATGCAAAGAAAATCTAATTCGAAAAGGCTCTCTTTACTGGATGAACAAACCACTAAATCAAAGAGTTGAGAATCAAATTAAGATTAAGATATCCCATTAACAAGAGAAAATTATGTAATATACCACCACTCCCTCGCATACGAACCAAAAGACATTCATTAACTTTCTTGTGAAGAAGATGCATATTATTGTCCATGACTCCATAGTTTGTAATGATGTGGACTTGAATGGTAGAAGATGCTTGTCATAGTGGCTCATATGTAACCTTGAGAGGGATGAGAAAAGACTTCCCTAATTTCCATTAAAAAAAACTAGAAAAATAGATAAATTAGCAACTATATGATTAACGGATGTCATGAATATATTGAATAGAGTTGATAAAGAGAATTTCTCCCTTGGGCTTAGAGGCTTTGCTAGCATTTCCGCTCACAAAAAATATGAAACCATTCTATTACTTCAAACTTCTAATAGAGTTATCAAATCCTTGTGATGATGGCTAAGAAACAAATGTCTAAGGGAAATGAATTTGAGACCATATTATTTGATAACTAATGTAGAATCTCCCAATACTTTCATTTCTTAATCTTCAAGTTTGAAGATATTATGAGATCTTGGAGAAGAGCATAGGTTTTTTCCATATTATTGGACAAAATGTCATAACTCCATTCATCACAAGAAAATTGCTCGCCAAAAAAAACCACACTTCAATCCTTATAAAATAAATGAGTATTCTTTGGATTGTTATATATATATATAGATAATTCTTTGTTATGAAAGTATAGTTTATAAAGATTATTTGTTATATATAATTTGAGTATATTCTATATAGGGATTATTCTTTGTTACTTATTTTATGCATTTTTAAGATTATTGTACATGGTATGGTTTATTTTAACATGGTAAAATAAAAAGAATATATATATAGTTTATAAAGATTATTTGTATATTAATATATATTTGGGTATATTTTTATAAAGATTTTTTTTTTTGTTTTCTATATATATATAATAAATATATAGTTTGAGTATTTTCTTTTTATAGAGGTTATTTTTCCTTATTAATTTTATGTATATATAAGAATTGATATGGTACATTATATATGGTTTATTTAAATATGTAAAATAAAATGAAATTAAATTATTTAAGTATATTTTAAATTTTAGGTAATTTCAAAAACACCCCAAAGGTTAACTTTGGAAGATTCATGTTTTTATATCAAATTCGTAGATTTTTTTTGACAAAAAAATAAAAATAAAAATAAAATATATTTTATTGAGCCGAGAGGCTCATTATTGAGCAATAAACGACATTTGTCTTAGTGGACGTTAATCATCATCATCATCATTCTATAACCCAGTATGAGGGGATGTGTAAGTTTGTTAGGGGATGTGTAGTTTGTCCATCCGTCTGTTAGCTTTAAAATAAAATAAAAAATAAATAAAGAAAAAATATGTTTTAAATACAAAAATAATGTTGGCTATAATAATAATAAAAAATGAACATGTTGTAAAGTAATTAGAAGTAAGAAAATAATGTGTCACTAAGATGTTTAAATCTTATACTTTTCAAAAATATTTGAACAAGAAATTTAAATAAACTATGAGCCTCTGGACTCAATAAACTATTTGAAGATCTATGCTAACTAATTTATGTCGATATCAATTATATATGTATTTCTATATATATAGTTAAAATAAAATATTTTAATACAAATTAATATTGAACATACTATATATTATATATATATATATATATATGTTATATTATATATATGTATGTATATCATTTTAAAAAAATTATGTATATATCATGACAAAAATCAAGTTTTATGGTTAAAAAGTTTATTTGGTCCTATGTATACTCTATTTAGCATTTAAAAATACAATTTAAAAAATGAAAAATAACATTGTATTTTGCACTCTAAAGAAGTTTACATGTGAAGAAATCCAATCCCTCTTGAGTCATGTTAGATCATACTTAATAGGACAAGTCTACGGAAGCTGAGGAATTGCCCCGATGATCAAAAGTGGTCGAAATTTGGGCAAAAAAAATTCAACAAATCTTGCAGAAGCAGTGTTTAAATCATGTTTTTGATGGTGGAAATGGATTCAGCACCATCAAAATCCTCTGGGGCACTCAAAACATTGCTATGACTTGGATTTATAAAAATATTGTCGGAATTTATCAAAATATTGCCGAAATTTCCATAATTTTTCGAGGCAAAAAAGCAGTCTGATTAGACTATGGCTACTTGAATCTATGAGAGTTATACTAGCATTTGCACCACATGTTGCAAAGGAAACACCGTAAGGCAATGACATAAGAAACAATAACATAGAAAAAAGAAGTAAAATTTCTATGCATTTTTGTTTCTTTACTAGTGTTTCTTTTTTATCATATGTTATGTTTCACGGAGATTCCAACCAGGATATGTTCAAAGTGAAGGTCATGCACCACACTTCACTCTAAAGGATTTATGAAAATGCTCTTCATTAAGATTCTGGAACCTTTATAAGTAAATTATTTAAATCAAACATTTCATAACAAAGTAATCCCATATCACCTTAATTCACAATGCTTTCTTATGATTGAATCGTTCCATGGTTAAAATATTACAGGACTCTATCTTTAGTGAATCTCAATGGACAATTGTCGATTGAAATTGGGCGGCTTTTAGCACTACAAGTTCTGTAAGTTGATTGATGAAGTGATCACAAGGGTAGCACAGAGTTGATACCATCCAAACCCATTTCTCCAATGAATATTGAGGTTGCGAAGTAGAGTTCATTTGTCTAAACTCCCTCATATGTATATCGGACATTTGTTTACTTGGGTGCAATAATCTTTCTTTTTAATGCAGTCAATGCATTGTGTAAATTTTATCCAACATTCGAACACACAGTGTAGTGGGGATGGATCTTCAAGTGTTACCCTCTATACAGAGCATCTTCCTACTTTAGATGCAATTAGAATAATATTAACTAAAACCTCTTAGGTTGGCATGGTAAATAAGAGAGTATAATAAGTAGATTGACTGAACGAAGTCATCATTGGAGGGCTCTGCCCCATCAAACGATTCAGCCACCATGTAGCCTTTTCTTCATTCTTGTCATCATTATCAGTAAGCCACTTTTCACATTTGGGAATTCGGTCAACTGTCAAAAGAATTATGTTGAATGCACTAGCTTCTGTGTATGCAAATATTATGCATACTATTTGTATACTTGAGTACTCAAACAATTGACGCACGGGGTTGACAAAGTTAAAAAAATGTTTAAAGATGTAGAAATCAGAGGCAGGAAAGTAGTGGAGAACCCTCTTTTCCAACCAGTCGGAGTTTCTCCATAGCTTCGGAGAAAAGAGAGAGCTTGAGTTTCATGTAAACCTCTTTATTCCTTGTTTCCTGACCCATATTAATAGTTGCATCAATGGCGGCCTCTAGGGTTTCAGAAAAATTATCGTGAACAAAGTCAACCAAACCCGCTTTGAAGGCCATGGGAGCAGAGTACTTGCGTCCGCCAAATGTAATTTTCGTAAGTAACGGGAATCAACCTTGCTCCTATTGATGGACATGCCGCCGGGAGGAATGACGAAACCCACGTCTAGCTCGCTCATATAGAGAAACCCTTTGTCCTTTCTCATGAATATGTAGTCATGGGCTAACGCAGAAATGAATCCCCCTGCAGAAGCATGCTCGCGGACGGCAACAATTGATGGTAACTTCAATTCCACGAGGGTTGTGACGAGGTGCATGAATTTGAGTCCGAGGATCTCAAATCGATCTTCTTTACTACAAGATTTCGATGTTGTATGATGCAAATGTGTCGCTTATGATTTTCTCCAATCGAGGAAGCTCGTTATAATTGTTTCAATCTAATAGCAAAGGATTCTTTGATCGTCTAACATAATATCCTACACTACAGATGGGTACACCGTGGCAGCTAGGGGAGTTGTTTTTAAAGGAAATGCCTTACGACGTAATTATAGTGATAGATATGTTTATTTTAGAACATGTTTCTTGAATTTTAGTTGAATTATGAAAAAATATTAGGTAGATAGTAGGGATTTAAGCTACATGGAATATGCATATTTTCATTAGTAATTGGAATAAAAGGTTGATATTTTATCTTAAAGGTATTTATGTCTTTTTTCTTTTCAATTTAAATAAAATATTGGCAATGTGAATTATGAGATAAGTGTATTTATACCTACTATGAATTGATGTCTATTTATAATTGACATGTATTTAATTATATAAGTATATTAATTATAGTTACATTCAACAAGCAAAAAATAATGTTCTTATTATAATTTATATTTAACAAATAATTTTCTATAGAAAATATTGAATGAGGTGTACCATAAAATAATTGCTTTAATATCTACCGTGTATATCTATATGCAATTATCATATATATAATTTAATTTATATAGCTATACTAATTATATTTACATTAAAGCATTGAAAAAAATAATATTATTATAAATAAGTGTAACAAAAACATTAAAAGTGTGTAGTTGGTTCCTATGAAGATACCAATACATTCAACCATTGAAAGAGGATATTTTTATTAATATAACAACGTTGAACAAATTATTTATATTGAATATAATCGAGCCTTGCGGTTATGCCTTCTTTCATTGAATAAAATTCCAAATCAAATATTTCAATTAATACACTTCATATGTTGAAATCTATTTATATGAATAATTTAATTTCGCTGATATTTCATATTTAGAAATCTACAATTTAAAATAAATGTGAGTTGTCATTCCTTTATTAATAATATGAGGAATATAATTTAAATATTTTTTTAATTATCATGAATTATATGTTTCATTACATATACTTATGAAGTTAAATTATTTATTAGAATAATAATACACTTCATAAATTGAATTTATTTATATGAAATAATTTTTAATTGACTATTAATATTTAAATAATAATTGATTATCTTTTTAATAATATGAAAATTAAAATTTTAATAGTTTTTAATTAATATTTTAAAATATAATAATCTATAATATTTTTAAATAAATATCTTTTAGTAAATTGCAGCCATATACTATTTTTTAATTATAAATTATTTTTAATATATTATATCAATACTTTATAGGTTCTTAATTTGTAAATATAATTATTATACATGTTTATTAATAATTAATACATATGTAAATATAAGTGTGTGGGCTCGTTACTCCATTTTTTTAAATCGTTGTGTATATTGCAATTTAAATTTTTTATTAAATATTGCTCATGTGTGATTAGTCACAACATTTTTTAGACTAGGGGGATATTGTAATCTAGAATTTCTATTAAATATTGCAGGTTTGTTTGTGTATGATTTTCAAAATTCAATACTTCAATTTTTCATACTCATCATCAAATTTTAGTTTAAGTTTGTAATTTTAATCTTCTGTATTTTAATGTTTTGATATATTATTTGACATGTTGAAAAATGGTTTTGAAACCTATATCATCTTTAAAATTATGTGTTTATTTATTTAGGATGATATCGATATCAGGTTACCTTTTTTAAAGTATGGTATTTGTCTACTGAATTTTAATAATGGATACATTAAAGAAAGAAAGAAAAATCATGATATTTAAATACATTTTTAAATTTTAATCCAAAATCATAAAACAATATTAAGTCGCGTAGTCAGCGGAGTTGTGGAACATCTCAAGAACTGCATTTATTGTAACGAACTTGTTTAGTTTCTTTCTGTAACATCCAATCTGCCGCTTTCGCCTGCCTCAGCAGCAAGCGAAGCCACCTATGTTGGTTTCTTCAGCCCCATGTAAAGCAGAGATTATCTGCATGAAGGACACGAGGGTTTGGAAATGAGCCATGCATTTATACAATCCACATGGAAAGTGTGGTGGCATTCTGGTAATACTCGCACCCTTTTTCCTTCCCTAAATTCTGTCAAGCAAACAGGCAACTGATATTGGCTAAGTCTGAGTCGAAACCCGCATTGGCTACGGATGGAAACTGTGTCAATTCATCTGGCTTCTCCAGGTTAGGGCCAATAGGAGCCAATGATTGCAATGTGTTCCGATTTGGGAATAATCTCCTTGCATGAACAAACAATGCAGGGGCAACTATTGAATGTACAATGGCATTCTTCTTTAGAAAAACAACAGATATGCCTACACCAGAGAACCGACACTGCCCTATTTCCAGTTGCCTTTAAAATAAGAAAAAGAAATGTCCAAGTATAGGGTAAGAACATACCAAAAGTGAGTGTTTAGAAAAGAGAGCAATGCCCAACGAGGTCTGAAGCAAAGATATTCAATTATGTCCTCTATTTCTATGGTCTTTGCCTTGCAATTCAACATCGAAGCAAAGATCATCCATCGAACTTCCTGACATGCAATTGGGGAGGTTTGTTAGCGGTAATAGAATGTTTGCAAGTCGATGCATTCCTAAGATGAACAAATTGCCATTGTCACATCGTTGTCGAAGCTGTGGAGCATTTCAAGAACCGCATTTGTTGTAATGAACTTGTTTCTTTCTATAACATCCATTCCGACGCTTTCGCTCACCTCAGCGGCTCTGCTAGTTTCTTCAGCCCCACGTAAAGCAGAGATTCTCTGCATGAAGGACACGGGGGATTGGAAATGATCCATGCATCTATACAATCCACGTGGAAAGTGGGGTGGCATTCTAGTAATACTCTCACCCTTTCTCCTTCTCTGAATTCTGCCAAGAAAATAACAAATAGGGAAATCCAGGGTTCCGATTGGGGATCTTGTTTTGTAAACCGATGCTCGAAGTTATTTTAGATTCATTTTCTTGATAGCAGCTTTACCTCTTTCGACACTGGCTTCAAGTGGTGGCTCGAACACCACTTGCCACCGTCTACTACAGCATAGAATGGCAGCTACCCCCAACGTGACTTGCTCTCCAGGATGATGCCTAACGCTAGGTCGAAACCCACATGAAGGCATCCATTAACATAGGCGATCTCTCCTCAGTTGTGATGCACTATTATCAGTGATGGAATAAATGTCAAATTTTCATTAGAAAGAGAACATGAAAATAGCCATCTTAGATTAGTTGGATGAGGGAAAACCCCCACAAGCGTAAAGTTATGAATGGTAACTAACTAATACCAGTTTTAATAATTGTTTTCAAATCGTATGGCAGATATTATTTCAATCATCTAACACTAAAATCAATAGTCCAAAGTGACACAAGTGACATGAGAAGAGAGTTCTTCTCAAAGGAAAACACCTTATGGCGTAAATATAAATATAACTTTTAATTTCAGAATCTTAGAATGCGATATATATTTGTCCAGTGGAATTCAGATAAACGCGTGCATGAGGTATATATCTGCCCACATGGAGTTAAGTGAAACGCATGCATATGAGGTATATATCTCTCCACGTGGAATTCAAAATAAACACGTTCATATGAGGCATATATCTCTCCACATGTAATTTAAAGATAAAAGTGTGGATATGAGGCCTGTTAGTTCCAGTCTTCGCAGCCTGTCACTAGGGATCAAAGTGGGCTATTACTATCAGAGATGTTTTTCACATGATCTTCAGTGAAAAACATGCTATCAGCATATTCATTAGAAGCAGCTCGGAAAAAGCTTTCCAACGGTATATCACACTCCCAAAAATGGCTCCCGAATCAGAAGATATGACCGAATGAATGATTGACTCAAAGAACTCCCAGTGCAGCAGTTCATGTATTGAATGATCCAAAGGAAGCTAGGAGATGTCAGTGGTTGGTTTTGTGGCTGGATTGTGATAGAGAAGGAGAGAACATAGCATTTGAGGTCTGTTTCTGTGCTGCTAATCCTCATCTCAACATATGGCGAGCTCGTTTCTCTGCTTTGATTGACAGAGATATCCATGAATCTGTGCAGAGGGCACTGTACATTGCTGACAGTGATATTGTTGGTGAAAGGTTTACAGTTTCTGGTCTCATGGTTCTAGAGAAGAATTACTTTGAGATTTATAGGTATGAATCTTGGGTGAGGAAATTGTTATGGGCTATGATGCCATGCACTGCAGATGATTCGGGACATTTTGATCTATATGGATAGAACATATGTTACAAACTCCAACAAAACACTTGTCCATGAACTTGTGGAGAGACCATATAGTTAGTGCTGCAAAAATTAAGGATAGGCAATTGAATACTCTTCTTGAACTTGTATGTTGTGAAAGAACTAGAGAAGTCATCAATCGAGGTTTAATGCATAATATCATTAAAATGCTAACAGAGTTGGGGCCTTCTATTAACCATGACGATTTTGAGAAACATTTCGTGGAAGAAGCATCAACTTTTTATTCTATTGAATCTCAATATTTTATTGAATGTTGTGATTGTGGTGACTATCTGCAGAAAGCTGAGAGAAGGCTAAATGAAGAGATAGAGAGGGTTTCATACTACCTTGATTCAAAGAGTGAGGAAAAAAGTATCGCTGTTGTTGAGAGAGAAATGATAGCAAATCATATGCAGAGGTTGGTGCACATGAAGAATTCAGGGCTTGTAAGAATGCTTGTGAATGATAAGTATGATGATTTAGGACGCATGTGCAACCTGTTTCGTAGGGTTCCTGCAGAACTTCCTACAATCTGAGATGTAATGACTACCTATTTACGTAAAACAGGGAAATAGTTAGTCACTGACCTAGAGACACTGAAAGATCCAGTGGAATTTGTGCAATGCCTTCTTGTTGAGAAGGACAAGTATGGCAAGATTATAAGTGAGGCTTCCAACAATGATAAAACCTTCCAGAATGCCTTAAATTCATCTTTTGAGTATTTCATCAATTTGAATGCAAGGTCACCCGAGTTTATTTCTTTATTTGCTGATGACAAGCTTCGAAAAGGCCTTAAAGGGGTCAATGAGGAAGATGTTGAAGTGGTTTTGGACAAAGTGATGATGTTGTTCTAGTATCTTCAAGAGAAGGATGTCTTTGAGAAGTACTACAAGCAGCACTTGGGTAAGAGACTTCTATCAGGCAAGATTGTTTCAGATGATGGAGAGAGGAGCCTAATTGTAAAATTGAAGACAAAATGTGGTTATCAGTTCACATCAAAATTATAAGGTATGTTCATAGATATGAAGATTTATCGTGATACAATGCAAGGTTTTACTGCAATGTTGGCTGCATCCTGTAAAAGCCATGAAGGCCCTACTCTGGCTGTCCAAGTTCTCACGACAGGTTCATGGCCAACACAAGCTGGTGCTAGGTGCAACTTGCCTAAAGAAATCTTGGCAGTGTGTGACAAGTTAAGGCATATTGTCTTGGCACTCATACATGTCGTAGGTTGACATGGCAGACAAACATGCAACAGACCTAAAAGCAACCTTTGGAAAGGGTCAGAAACATGAACTTAACGTCTCAACTTATGAGATGTGTATTCTTATTCTTTTTAATTCAGCAGAGCGCTTGAGTTATGAAGACATTGAAGAAGCAACAGATATACCAGCTCCAAAATTTCATGCGCCTTGCATAAAAAATCACAAATTATATTTAAAAAATTAAGCGACGAAGGCCCAGCTCAGCTCCAAATTCCATGCGCCCCTGCATCCACAACGCACAAGTCAAAAATCAATCCAAGCCAATCTAAGGAGGTGGCGCTACGCTTCTGGAAGTGTGGCGCAATGCATATCCCTTTGGCGCTGCGCGTAGAACCTGTGTGTCGAAATGGGATTCACGCTTTGCAGATCATCATGTAGGGTTTTGCAGCACGAAATGGAGGGAGACATAAAACATATTCCCTACAACGAATCCAACCCCAGGCATACACACCGGAATTATCCAAAAAAGGTTTTGAATGACGCTCTCACTCAATGCACCTGTTTTTAATGCTTCTCGAAAAGGAAGAGGAGATGGGAATTTTGAAAGCTTTAACATATGCAGGCAAGGGAGATGTAGAGAAGTCCCTTCATAACACCATGCAAATAGACCGGTTGATAGATAAGCTATGGGGAACCAATGAACAACAACATCCAAAAGTGGTTGCAGAAAACATCCTAGCTTTTGATTCAACATTTTGGATGTGATTTGTAGCAAGGATTGAACTCTGTGAATCCAAGGATGACAAGGAAGATTTTGAGGAATTTGCATCTTCACTTATGAGCATGGTGGACCGATTTGTCTAGAAAACAACGGTATGATTGTCTGATGTTTTATTATGGGACGAAATTGAGTCTGCAACAAATGTTTTGAAGGTAATTTTAAAGCCAATAATTGAGGTGGATGAAGAGATTGCTTGGCCTCCAAAGGACCCAGAAAGTATGACTTTGATGCACAAGGAACTAGTTTGGAGGGAACAAGAAGGTTAATTGGATGAAAGTTTTCTTTCAGAAGTCAATGCACAATTACGACAAGTAACATCTAATGGTGATAAGCCTGGTTTGGTCGCAATTTTGCAAAAGGTCTTACAACTTTATGCTTCAAAAATACTCTCAAGGTGGAGCTATGCTTTCAAAGATGGACAAGTCATCAAGGCTGAAGAGATTCTTGAGACAATTATCAAAAGAGATGAAATTGATGGATCTTATCTATGCGAATGTTCTAAATGGATTCTCTAAATCAATGACTATTAAACAAATTATTGTTGTACAAATTAATAGCTCACAAAATTCTAGGTACAGATGGCAGTCAAAGAACATCCAAAGAGTAACAAGAACAGCAGGTTGATCAACCAACTC
>APFE031513651.1:4796-34847 GCA_000404065.3 Pinus taeda
GGAATTAATCAAAGTTTTAGATAGATATAATGCAGGGGAGGAAGAGAGACTCCCTAGAAAACTATATGGGAATGAGACAAATCTCTAGGAGGGAAAGAGTAATGCAAAGGAAAGACAAAATTGATGAACTCAATAAGTAATAATGATTGGTGGATTTATTTTTTTTCTAGGGAAAAGTATCATAATTTTCATTATCAAGGAAAATTACATGTTGTAAATTCCATAGGCATATGTAGAGCGAGTGACCGTAGTCATATGTAATTTGTTAAGATCTGAAGGAGTCTATACAAAAAACCTAGAGGAAGTTATGCATCCTATATCTGATCATATACATTATATATACATAATTTCAAAAAGTTTTCAAATTTTCACCCACAGTGATTACTGTTCTGTAGTCAATAGATAGAACTGAAAATAAGTTAGGGCCTATCATCCCTCTATAGATCCTGATCGATATATGGTCTATGGAAGTAATGGTAGATCTTCTCTGGTCTATGGTCACGGATAACCCATTCCCCTCTGTGCTGGTGCATTGCCACTTTTGAAAGCTAATCCGCAAGTTCGTTGTGCTCCCTGTAGATATGAGCACATGAAATATGATCAAAATGAGTTTTTAAAAAAAATGCATCATCTAATATGGTTCAGAGAGTATGAGCATGGCATGTAGAAGTGTAGTTGAACTAGTTAATAACAATATTAGAGTCCCCAAAGACATGTAAATTCCTACAGTTTTTGTTTAATGCAAAGTATAAGGGATGATGAAGTGTTAGGAGCTCCGCAAAATTATTTGTGGAAGATATGTGTCTTAGATATATATAGGATAATGCCACCGCCACACGCTTGGTCTTGTGCAGAACTGTCGAAGTAGGCCGAAGGATGAAATTTGTCTATAACCTCTGGAATGATGGTATGAACCATGGAAACCAGTTTATCATATGGGATTCCAATGTAACTATTGCATAGGGATAATGAGTGGCCAAATTATTTGCTTCCCATGAGAAATGTTGTTGTTCCTGCTCATCCATATGTGCCAACACACAATTAAAAGGAGATTTCGAGTTTTTGGATTAGGGGCTTCAGTACACCAGTTGTTCTAGGCATTCAGTATATAATCACCAACCCATCCCTGAGATATATATAGTGTATGCATTGCCTTCTCCTATATCTACTAAGTTGTGGGGTAGGAGAGAAACATATGGTGATTTGATTTCTCCTCCCCACGCCATAACACACACGAGGAGCGTCCCTAAAAAGAGCATTTCCTGATATTTGTTCTAGATGGGGTCTTGTACATGATTATGTTCTACATCAGGAGACATGTGCGTAATGGGCCTTTCAACTTCCATAACTAACTCCACCAGCTTTACAATGAAATAGGCTTATGGCAAGCATGTATAATAGGGTAACCCTTCTTTGGTGTGTAAGTCCCCTTCAGAGAAAGGGCCCATATCATTTCATCATCAACATTCCTAAGTCTCACATAGGATTCTATTAAAGCTGCAACGTTTCTCCTCCACTCCATATGCCACTATTCTGGTATATCAAGGGCCTCCTCTGATAGCCAATATTGCTGATATATGGTTGTATTTAATAAATCCCCAATTTGTGCAATGGTTGCCACTCCACTATGATTAAGGGAATAAATCAACCCAAGAGAGAGATTGTGTAAGTTGTCGCATCCAATCAATGGATCAACTCCAATGTGTATAGACATGTCATTTCCAATATGCTAAGTAAGACCACTTCTTATAATGGGTAGGGTGTGTATGACAACTCTCCAAATCACTAATATCCCTTTCCTGTTCCAAGCAGGTAACCTTATCTAGTCCATAACTCAACAAGGCTAGATATATTTATATGTAACCACCTCTATCCGAAGGCTTTTGTGCTTTAGGAAAAGCCATCCTAGATTGGCCGCAAGTGCTTGTGTGAATGCAAAATTATTTTTGAGGTCCCAGCCTCCCAATTTTTTGGGGACTGCAATTCTATTCCATTTGACCCATGAAAATTGTTTCCCATCCTTGTGTCCCTTCCATAAGAAATGGAAACATAATCAATGAATCCTGTGTAAGATAGCTTGGCGAATCCACGCTAGGGACATCTAGTAGACCGGGGTTGCTTCTAGAACAAATTTAATGAGCACCAGTCTACCAGCTTTGGATAGTAACTGATGGCTCCAATTGTTTAATATTTTTTCCACTGTGGCAACCAACTAGGTCCAATATGTAATTTTGTATCCATCTGCTTTAATTTTGAAGCTAGTGTACTTAAAACCATCCTCTAGTATTAGGATTTGGAAGGGGCAGCTTTGATATGCTTGATAGGTCTCTTGTTGAGAGCAAGATGATAAAGTAATAGTGACTTTGGCCCCATTAATTTCCATCACTGTTGCAGCGCAAACTAATTGTAGCACTTTAGAGAGGGTGGTGTTGTCCTGTATACCTCCATCTAAGAATATCAAAATATCATCCAGAAAAAGAAAATGGACAAGTGTGCATCGTTCCGTGATATTGAGGCCCTTGCGCCTCCCGACTCTTTTTTCTAAAGCAATCAGCCTACTTCAACCTTCCATTACAATAAGGAAAAGTAGTGGGGAGAGTGGACATCCCTACCTGATTCCTTGCTCCACCTGAAAGAAATAGTAGGCTCATCCATTGTTTAAAGTTTTGAAGGATACAATTGTGATATAACATATGATCTATCTAATGAAGGCATGTGGAAAGCCCAAGTGTGTAAGGATCATCTTGATAAATATCTAGCTGACCCGGTCAAAGGCATTTGAGAGGTCAATTTTGAGAATAGCCCCTTTAAGGCTCTTCTATTTAATGGAGTGGAAGGCCTCTTGTGTTGTACCAATGGCCTCTTGAATTTTATGGTTGTGTAGGAAGGAAAATTGTTCAGAGGATATGTTGTTTAATAGGATCGGCTTGATGTGATTAGCAATGATATTGGCAATAATTTTGTATAGGCAATTACAGAGGGATATAGGCCGGAAATCATTGAAAGATAGCGGGGAGTCTGTCTTGCGTATAAGGGTGATATAGGTAGAATTTATAGCTTCATACATTCTTCCTGATGAGCAACATTCCTTGATCACATTGAGTAGGTCCAAGCCAATAATGTCAAAGAAAGTAAGATAGAATTCCATGGACCAACCGTCTGGCCCCGACTTTCGTCCTTCTTAAACCACTTCAGGGTACTTTCCAGTTCCCCCATAGTTACATGTTTGATGAGGTCTTGCTTTGAGTTTGGCTCCACAAATCTAGGATAATGCCCCAGAATGTAGGTAATGTCAATAAGAGTTGTGCCTAGTGGAGCTTTGAAAAGATATTTGAAGTGAGTGTTCCCCAACCTAGCCAGTTGATTATAGGATTTAGTAATCAGACCCTATTTAGTAGGCATCTACCAAATAGTATTGTTGGCTTTCCTTCCATTGGCATATTTATGAAAGAATTTAGTGTTGCCATCCCCATCTTGTAACCAAATTTCTCTGCTTCTGAGTCTCCATGTTTCTTCCCCTTCTAGCAGGAACTTGGATTTCTGGGCTTCTAAGTCCATAAGGTGTAGCATTGCTTCGATAGAGGTGTACCCTCTACCTTGATCATCCATTAGTCAGGCCAGCTGATTTTAATGTCACAAAGGGTATGCTCCTCCCTAGACTTTTTCCCCTTGGTCCAATGAATGGATATTCTCTTAAGAATGACCAGGTTGTAGCCAAAACCATTGGACTTCATCTGATCATTTGGTAGGGGATGAGCTTTCCAAAATTCTGTAACCAACTTGAGATATTCAGGTTCCTTTAACGAGGTCAAGTTAAATTTGTAGGGAGCACTGGGTTTTTTAGAGGAGCTTTCCAATCCAAATAGATAAGGGAATGATCTGAGATCCCACGAGTGCCCACCCACTATCTGTAATTAGTGAGGGAAGTGATCAGGTCTTCATGTATGAGAAACTTGTCAAGTCTCCTACCGAGAGCTTCTTCTCCAGTCCTTCTGTTGTGCCATGTTGACAAATTCTTGTTCATAGGGATGCCAATAAGACTGTGTTGCTCTAGAAGTAATCCCAATTGATCTGAGAGTGGATCCAACTATGAGTGGTGCCCTAGGATTCTTCATGACTAATGGTGAAGTTTAAATCTCTCCCTAGTATAGTGGAGTGGTCAATCAGGGGGTTCTCTAGTATCTTCTGCCAGAAGTCCAGTCTACTATGATTGGGGGCGTAGATGTTCATAATATAGATATTTCTGCCCAACTCAGCTCAAAATATATCCATACCCAAGAATCCATGGCCTCCCCATGAAGAGGTGACCTTGATGGATTCTGGGTTTACCCCAAGTGCAATACCCCTGAATCTCCCAGCAGCATCCAGAGCTTGAAAATTCCATCTTGACATGATGGTTAGGAGAGTCCTAACAATTAGCTCAAATATACCCAGGGTTTCTTGTAGAAAAATAATATCACATGGCTCATTCCCCAAGAGCCTCTTGATAGCTAATTTTTAAGAGGGGCTAGCTAAACCCCTAAAATTAAAGGATAGCCACTTCATGGGGGAACAATGCCAAGGGTGTCCTGTGCTCTAAGTACCCTTTCAATGGTGTTTTGTCTACCCTAGGCTACATCTGCCCCAACAATCTTGATGACTTTGGAAATCTTGGATGGCCTCCCCTCGGAGGGATTATGCTCAACTTGATAGGGTGTGATTCCCAATCCAAGCGAATCAAGGAGAGCCTGGTGGTGGGAGCCCAACTCCTAGATATTCCCTCTCGGGATCAAATAAAGGATCCCATCTTTTCAGTAATACATGGGCTAATTCGTGACAAAACCTTGAGGGTATCTAGTATGTATAGTCTTCCCTATGAAATCTAAGGGTGAACCACCCTCCCGTGAGCACTCAAATGGTGGGCATTTCTTTAAGTAAAGTGCCCCAAATCTCCAACGTTGAGAGATGTAGTCTCTCCACAATGTAATTCTGCCCCCGAACTCCGCACACAAGGACCTTCTTGGCTATGTCAGCTACTTCCCCCATCGACAGGTATTTCCTCAAGGAAAGGTTGATATCCCTGTCAACAACCTTCAAACACCTCCAATTATTGACTTTGTCTAACGTGTGAGTCGTCGGGTAATCCTGTAGGAGTCCCTTGATTCCCTCGTTAACCATTTGGGTGGTTGAAGGAGTAGATTTAGGGTTTGGGACCGGTGTAATGAAGCAGCCAGAGTGGATGGGGGTGCTAGGTGTAGGGTGAATAGGATTAGGTGCACTTCCAGCGTATGTAGGGAATCAGTGGGTAGTAGACCCAGGTGGAGGGACGCTAGAGAAAGAAGGGTTGCTGGGCGGGGCGGAGATATGAGGTGGGTGGGGCAGCGATGAGTCGAAAGTAGGGTATGGCTACAGGTAGGTGCTGAGGAGGTTCAAGGTAACCAGGGAAAGTAGAGAACAGTCCAAACTAGAGGCATCTTTAAGATTGACAGAGGGCGGTGGGTGGGTCAGAGATGGCCCAAGTTAGTCTATTGTAATGTTCGGAGTAGACATAGGGCATAGGGATGAGCCAAAAGAACCGAACTTGAAACGACACACTAGTAAGTCCAAATTTTCTTATGGGGATTGGGGTCCTCATAATAATTAATGGTATCCAGGTCCATGACTAACCCACAGGGAGAAGATTAGTGGAGGTTATGATCTGTGTAGAATGCAGGATGACCACAGTAATGGAATGATAGGGATCCCACGGGTAGGAGGCATGCATGACATAGTCAGATGAGCCATGGAGGTTAGCCTAAACTGTTAGGTGCAGTGCAACACCACATCAAAACCTCCATTTTCGTTGACCTTCAGAGCTCCACTTAGGGAGAAGGCTAGTCAACAACTCTATTGGTGGATTTATTACTGTGGCCATCACATCATTTTATTATTTACATTTTGAGATTTTATGGTTTCTCTTCTAGGGAAAAAGCTTAGTAAAAATACAAACCAATTGAGGTAAATTAGTAACAAGTCATCACCTTATTCTACCTAGAACCAAATTATGAGTTACACATTTTCTAATTAAGAACATAACTAAAGAAATGAATCTATGTTAAAAAATCCTAATAAGGGATGGGAGATGTGAGAAACAAATCTTGTACGTAATACGAGACTAAGCTAGAGGCATCTTTAAGATTGACAGCGGGTGGTGGTTGGGTCACAAATGGCCCAGGTCAGTCTAGTGCAATGTTCGAAGTAGACAGAGGGCGCATGGATGAGCCAAAAGAAATAGAACCCGAAACAGTGCACTAACAAGACCAAATTTCCTTGTGGGAATTGGGGTCCTTAAAATAACCAATGGTGTCTTGGTCCATGACTAACCGATAGGGATCAAGTCAGTGGAGGTTATGATCTACGTGGAACGCAGGATGACCATAGTAATGGAATTCTAGGGATCCCGTGGGTAGGAGGCACGCATGACATAGTCAGCCAAGCCGTGGAAGTTAGCCTAGACTGTCAGGTGCAGTGCAACACCACCTCAGAACCTCCATTTTCTCCAACCTTCAGAGCTCTCAGGGAGAAGGATATTCACCAACTCTATTGGTGGATTTATTACTGTGGCCATCACATCATTTTATTATTTACATTTTGAGAGTGCGTGTTTTCTATTCGAGGGTAAAAGTTTAATAAAATACAAACCCATTGAGGTAAATTAGTAGCAAGTCATCACCTTATTCTAACGAGAATCAAATTATGAGTTACACGTTTTCTAATTAAGAACATAACTAAGGAAACAAATCTATGTTAAAAAATCTTAAGAAGGGATGGGAGACGTGAAAGAGAAGTATTGTACGTAATATGAGACTAAGTACCTTAAAAATTTGTCTTTCAAATTTAATGTGGCTATGTTGATTAGTGCACATGCAGGTAATGATATAATTTACTTTGGATATGGCTTACCCATGGATAAAGTAATTTAATAAGAAAATGTTCCAATTACACATTAATGCGGGCAACAAAAATTTATCAGGAAAGTATGCATAGTTAATTTATCATACATAAGTTAGAATTTGTGGGGATTCAAGTTGAGTAAAGCAATGCAGTAACTTAGAAATGCAAGAGACATAAAGTACTAATCAATCTATTTGATGAGATTGTGAAGGGTGCATAAATGTAATACAACATATTGTATAAATGTTGAAAAGAGCATCATACATTAATAATGATGGTATTATAAAAAGATCAATGAACTGATACCCAAAAGTACACCTAGTGTACATATATAGTGGAAATCTAGAAGCAATTCTTGGTGCTTCTTGGTTGATGATAGAAAGGTATTGTAAGTTTATGAACACTATCTCAACATACTAATGTGTAAAAATTTACAAAGGTGTACCTTAATGTACATATCTGTGCAGATACATATGAAGTTCTAGGGGTAACAACTCACAAACATGAACCTTTACAATTTGAAGAAAAGAATGGAGAGCTCACCAATGTACTTCTTGTGAGAAGTAATAAGAGTAAAATAAATTGTGTGCCTCTACTCTATCTAAACAAAGTACATATAGTGGGGTTGATGCTTTTAGACCAATTTCGAGTAACCTGTGTTTATACACTAGATTCAAAACATGATTCTGAATTAGTGAGCAGAGAGTTGGTAAAGCAAAAAGGTTTTGTATAATTATCGCTCATGACGAGTTAAATATCTAATGTTAGTAGTAAAGTAATACATGCATCAAGTAAGAAAAGAGAGGATAACTGATCTCTCAAACTTAAGGATGTGAAGTGGTGAATAGTATAGCTTTCACTTATAACTCCTAAATGGGAGATGTATGCAGGTGCATACTGTTTGTTGAATGAGATTATACCTACACTAAATTATGCATGCCCAACAAAATGTTGAGGTATAAAGAGGGCCATATTAAATCACACAACATGAACAATTTAAGGACCGTGGTTTTGGGGAAGGGCATGTCTCTTTATAACCCCATGGTTTCTTGGTTTTGATGCCAAATCAATGGTGGTGACAAAAATTCTAGTTTGGGAAAGGCTACCTAATATTCTTCTCCCTTATTGGAACCACCAGGTTCTAGAAGGCATTGGGAGCTCTTTGGGAAGGTTCCTAAAGGTGGATCGAGAAATAATGGACAAAGATATCTCCACTTTTGCATGCATATGTGTTGAGATGGATTTAAGAAAAGGCCTTCCTAATCGCATCCACCTGACACATCAAGACATAAAATGGAGACAATGGTTAGATTTTGAAAATACTACCTTTAGATGCCATATTTTCCATCAAATAGGCACTTGCAGAACACATGGAAAGAAGCAAAGAAAAGACAACAAAAGAAAAGAGGATGGAAATTCCTTGATCCTCCTTCTTCAGATGATGAGGATGAAGAAATTGATGAGACATAGCAAGAGCGAGAGAAACAAAATCCACAAGGTTCTCAAAAGGAGGGAGAAGAGAAGAAGAGTGATCAGAACAAACAGGCAAAGACTATCAATAACTCAGCAGTGGTTTCAATTCATGAGAATCAACATGAGGACAGGAGCAAAAATCAAGGTCTAGGTGGAACAAAGTGATCAGATGTTACTCAGAGCTCATATTCAAATACAGAAGCCCTAAACACTTCAAGAAATAATGAACTTCCAATTGTTTAATCTAATCCATCAAGTGGGGTTTCACAAAAAGTCTTAAAGAAAAAAGGAAAAAAAGAAAAAAACTAGTTTATCTAGTCAAATGTAATTTTATTTTTATTTTTTATTTTTTATCCTTTTGTAGCCTAGCTACTATGTGTGCTTAAAGTACTTATTATGGATTTCGGGACAATATTTGAATGCACTTATGCATATTCTCTATGTCACTTTTTATTTTATTAATAGGACGTTTCTCATTTTTCTTTGGAGAAAAACATTCATTGGTATTTAATATTTAATAATAATTAGATAATAATAGTGTATTGTTATTCCATCCAATTGGATACATGAAGAATTAAAATGAAGAACTAGAATGACTAGATGGTTATTTATTTCACCATTTTGTACTTAAGAACCCTTACGTATTTTTTTGCTTGTGTTGGGTTCCTACCATAACTTCCCGACTTCAGCCTTCAAGCATTAAACGAGTGGAAAGTATCATTACAATAACTCTTGTTACAATATTATTAGTGTCTTTATGAACTATCTATTGTAAAGGGTTCCATAGATTCTTCGTCAAGCCCATTCTTATTTCCACTATTATAATGGATATTACTATTTACTAACTCATCACATCTTTTGGGTGCTTTAACATTCAAATGAATGCAAGAGTGTCTTTTTTTTGATGCATAAATTTTTAAATTACTACAAGTCTTTTTCGTAGAACCAACGAAGAAAGCTTAAGAGATGAATGAATACTTGCATTGTTATCGAATCAACTATGAAACAAAAGGATATACATTTTTGAACTTTATACAATGAATAACTTGCATGTTCACTAAAAAGGACACACAAGATAATTAATTTCTTAACGAAATAAAGCAACACAATAGATTTTTTTCATATGCATGTTTGGATGGATGAGAAATAAGAGATTATTATAGATAAGATATTAGATGGATTGGCTTGTTTGCATATGACTATAGGTCCTAGCGTTAATGTAGAAAATATTAATGCATATTATAAAATAATTGAGAAAAGCAAATACATATTATGTTATTAGTTAATATATTTTTGTGTATAATGGTGACAACTACCAAAATAATGATGTGAACCTAGAGAATCTCATTTAGAAATATGACATCCTACTATATCTTCCTCCCAGTTGTGCCATAACATTAGAGACAAAATAAAAGTGAAGCCAAATAAGAAAAAGAGGAAGATGGAGAATAGGGAAGGAGAGGAAACAATACCTAATGACGCAATTCTCATGTTAGAGGTATATACTATAAAATCTATTAGTGATCTATTGGAATTCGCAAGCTATTTTGTTTTTACTTGTCATTACTACTATCCATTAGCCTTGCATTCCACACTCAATATCATTAACGTTGTGACTAAATGGATACAAAATTATTTCCTTGATTTACTTATGGTATACTTTGACCCCTTCTATTTTATCTAATTTGGTTTTCTAATTAGTTTTTTCAGTGACTAAGAATGGAATGACAATTTGGATTAAGGCAATGCAAGTGGTGGAGGTAATTTTTTTATAAACCTATGAGTAATATTACTTTTATTTAGATCCATAAATCTATGTCACACTTTTTGGAAAATCAAAGGGGAAAATTAGTCTTTGCTAAGCCACAATCGAGGGATAAACTTGATCAAGGTTTTAAGACCTCAGTAGATGACCTAAAACCACAATCAGGGTGTAATTCAACATTGGAGCTCAAATGAGAGTCTCTAAAACACATTCTCAAGCCATCAATATAATTAATATTATGCTTGATTAAGGATTCAAATGTTTTGTTTTTGCAATTTTTCATAGAGCTACAACTTCCAAAGAGTGAAATCCATTCATCTCTTCCATGGAAGGTGAACAACTTAATTCCAATGGTTGCATCATTGAATCCACATATAATTTTCTCATTTTTGGTTTCATATTATATTTTTGAATTATTTTTTTCTAAAACTTATAGTATAATGTTTTTCCCATGAAGGAAAACACCCAAAGAAAAATCAGTATCGTAATAATTATACATCTAAGAGAAAATTAGTATACCTTCGAATGCTTACTCTTCAAAAGGATATTTCATTTTTTCATTTTATGTAAACATAAGAAAAACTATGTTGAAAACATAAAGGTGTATAATATTTGATTCAAATAATAATTAGTCAACTTAAAAAAATTAGAAAATATAAGTTAAAAAAAACAAAACTATGTGGGATAAATTGTTAGATTATAAGGCTTCACTATGTAATAGAACACATTGTATAAGTGACTAGACATAATGATTAAGTTCAATAGGTAGAATTAATAACTATTATTATCAGAAGGTAGTTAGGTTATCCAGCTAGCTATGAAATCTATAAAAGAGATTCAATGTCAATGTATTCAACGACTTAATAAAAACATATGTTACATGATTCCCTTATTACCGCAAATCTATTTTTCTCTGCTATAATATTCACATGATATCAAATTGCTAATTCTAAGTGTGAAAATTCATTCAAGTCATCAATACATAGTATTATAGAAGGGTTTCATCATAGAAGGAAATATATAAAGAATAATTAACAAGATGATAATGTCTCCTTATATACTACAACACTCCATAACAAGACTGAACATTACTCTTAACGAAGAGATTGGAGCAACCACTACCATTCTAAAATTAAAGGTGTCATAGAGCCACCATATCTAATAGAAGTAGCTACTGTAAAGAATCCATTCATCATCATAAGCTACATAATCTCTATTTTTGTAGCAATCAAGTTTGAAAAAAGTCAAGCTAATTAAAACCTATCATCAACAATTATAAAGAAGGTCAAGTGAATAGTATACCATCACTAAGATTAAAGGCCAAGGAAATAAAATCCTTTTTTTTCCAAATTTTAAGTAGAATCAAGTTTCTACTAATTTGAAATCATGGTCAAAGAAAAATAATCCTAAATGCATAAAGAGAAAAACATTTTTTTTAAGAGACAAAACCCATACAATGTACAAATCTATAATTTAAAGATAAAGATATATATAGATCTTACACTTTCAAAACCTAGTTTATTTCCTACAATTTCATTTTTGAAAAAGGAATGTAGTTGTAATATCTAAATTGATGAATCATTCAATCCTAACTATAAGATTGATAAATGATCAAATGCATGGCAAAGGAAGGTGATTGAGGTGAAAATTGAACATAACCACATGGCATGGATGGAAAACATTGTAGTGGTTCATCATAATTCTGAATTTCTTGCCCTATACTAGCTCTATGATATATATTTTTCTCTACAACTAGTGTACAACTCTACGTTCTCTCATCAGAATGGGACTAATGATCATTAATAACCTTATGATTGGATATGTATTGTACTATGAAAGCCATGATTTCACACACCATTGTTTTGGATAGGGTTGACATTATGGAGCTAAAGAAGTAGTTCTCAATATTTGAAGGAATGTTTATGGCCTCCATAAAAGGGGTGTTAGGGATCACCATTCGAGTCAAAGGTCTATCAAAAATGCAAACTCATACGAGGATAGCTATGGCTCAAGTGGATTGAAGTAGTTTTCAATATTTGAAGGAATGTTTAAGGCCTCCATAAAAGGGGTGTTAGGGATCACCATTTCAATCAAAGGTCTATCAAAAATGGAACTCATACAAGGATAGCTATGGCTCAAGTGGATTGAAATTCTCCCAAGGAAAACCTAATTCTTATGCCCAAGGACCTACTCACAACCTTGTCAAGTCTAGGTGACACTCCAAACTATAGGAAACCAAGTTTAATCAAGGAGGAGGTAACTATAGGGTCTACCTTGGATAATTACCCATCTTTTGATGAATTTTAGTTGTATTTATGTTTTATTTCTAATGATTCATAGGGCTGATATTCAGGAAATAGGGATGAGCCTTGTCGAAGCAAGTAACTAGACTAGTGATAGGCACCTTTTTATTACTAGACATTGCAATATTTTGATATTACTTGTCCTTCCTATAATTTTATATATTGATATAAACTCTTTGGAAGGTTTGGTTTCCATAGAGGAAAGATTTTTTGGACTCTTAGGAGGGTTGATTTCCCTGGAAGCAGCCTCCCTGCTCTCTATGACTTTTTGTATCTTGTGATATTTTTGTGATATAGAAGGCCCCAAAAAAACTATAGGAATGAGAAACCTGACAAAAAATAGAGTGTCTTTTTGCATTTTTAGGTGTAAATTATTTGAACATGTAAGGGATTCAAGGCATATGTAACTTTATATAGATTCATATCCATTAATTCAGGATATTGAGAAATTGAGAGTTTAAAATAGGTTAAGCCAAAAATTTCTAAATTTCATTAACTTGGTGCAACAGGTAAAGCTTTCTAAATTTCTAAGTAATGCATGTTAGAAACCAATTATGTGAGTTTCAAGGCATTAAATTTAATAAATATGTAAAATATCAAATTATTTTCACCATATTTCAATTAAACATGCTATATTTAGCCTAGTAGGCTAGGAGAACTTGTTGAGTGTTGTGAATTAGGAGAAGAAGGTCTAGTGTCACCAATCTAGTTTCCTATGTGATGTAATTGAAACTATGGGAATCACTCAATATCCTTGTTAAGTCAAGTACATTCAACCTATGTCATTTGCTTTACAGTAAGTATGATCATTGAAATGAGGGGTAATGCTTAGGGTTTCCTAGGAACCTATAAAAAAAGGGAAAAAATAGAAAGTTAGCACACCTTCAAGGATCACCCTTACAAATGCAATGAATTTTCTATTTAGGTTTCATTCTTTGTTCAAAGAACATGTTCCTTTTATATGAATAATGTAAAAAAAAAAACATCAATATTATGTTTAGGTTGATGAATAAATTAGGATATATTTTGTTTTATATGATATAAAAGCATTTATTCATACAAATATATCTCAAAAATAATTATTTATATATATTTTTTGTATGTAGCATAAAAGCATTTATTCACACAAAATATATCTCAAAACAATTATTGATATTAAATAGGACATTCTATTTGGTTGGAAAGATAAAAAGGGTGTATTACTTGTAGTGGTTCAAGAGTATCACTTTACTTTTGACAAAAGATCATCAATATGCATTCATTTCTTTAAAATTCTTAGATCATTATTTTATAAATTTAAAGTTGAATTTGTTCTCAACAAAAGAAAGTGGAAAAAAAAGACATTGCAAAATAAAATGTAAAAAAAAAAACAAAAAATATTTAATAGCATTTCAAAGAAATTTATATTTAATTAATTAACATATTCACTGCAATAAACTAAAATTTATAAACACAAAATTCACTTCAATCAAATAAAGTAAAATCTATCAACACACAATTCATGTATACAAATAAGTAGTGACATGTCACAACCTTATTCTAGTACTGAAGTCTCATTAAATGTGTGTTTTTAATTGTACCAGGTATATGGTCGTTTCACTTTTAGATAATCATAACTTTTTAACAAAAATTTAAAGGAAATAATTAGAGTATATTCTATTTATGTGATTTTATTATTGTAATGCTATCTAAAGATGAAATTTTATTCCAAAAAATAATATAAAATAACACAAATATGGAAAATTAAATAGTTTGCATTATTAAAATTATTAATTTACAAAATTTAATAATTTAATAATTTTAAAAAGTATATTTAATAACATGTTTTTTAAATGAAAAATAAATTTGTAAAATATTGATAGTAACAAGGGAAGATTCCCAAGTTGCAAAGGTAGCATATCTTTGTTAATTGAGCCATGACAAATGTGTTAAATGTTTGGTTTTCCAATTATTTACAAGTTCCTAGATTGTTTTTTAAATAAATATTTTATTTGGTTGGGTAATTATCTACAAATTTGGAGCTTGGTTTTTAGATCAATTTATTAGTCTAAGATTTTTTTTTGGAATGTTGTTTTATAAATAAATTGGCTTAAAATTTTAATGGATATTTTTCCTTACATATTTTTAATAAATAAATTTGGATATGATAATAATTAAATATAAATGTATTTTCATATTAAAATAAAAGTTGATTTTCATTTTCCAATTCATTCCTCTGAAATTGAGATTAATTTGATTATAGCAGTAAAACAAATCAATCACTATTCCTCCTTCAATGGCTCTTTCTCTTAGTCCAAGAATTTATTTTGATTATAGCAGTAAAACTAATCAATTAGTAATCATCCCTCATTAGCTCAAGGGGCAAAAAATAATAAGATATTATTTTAGCTCAAGAATATCCCAATAATTGTTACCACAAATTTCCATTTATCTCAAGTAACAAATTTTTATGTAATTACTTTCAAGTATAAAAATAATTTTCCATGTAATAACTTGTTTATGGGAAAATTTCCAAGCTTGTCAAAGACCCAATGAATAAGGAAAATGGAAATCTTATAAACTTATTATAAACATCTACTAGCATTCAAAATAGCCATAATATGTTCATGACTTACAAGTATGAATACAAGATAATATGTTCATGACATACAAGTATGAATACAAGTTTGTGTGTAAACATTCTTCCAAAAAATGAATATGCATTATTATTGGCTAGGTTGTCCTAACTATTCCTGTATATATTTATTTAAAACAACCACATTAATCATCATATAGTTCCTAACTAATCCTTTAAATTTATATAAAATAACCTCCATCATAAATTTATATAAAATAACCACCACCATAAATTTATATAAAATAACCACCATCATTTATATGATGGTATGTTCATGGCTAACAATGTCCAATCAATCAACATGCTAGCATAAAATGGATATATAACATTTACAAGAAACTTTCACCAATGGTTAGGAGTAATAAAAGTATACTTTCTACCTAGATTCCATTTTAATAAACACTATATTTACAATAAAAATAATATAACTATCTAAACTCCAGTATTTCTGTTAATTAGTTAAAATACATTACAAAATTGTTAAACTACCATCTAAGAGAATTTGATTTGATTTCACCCAAGGAAAAGAATATCTTAAAAACTGCATGAATTGAAATTATTTACCAGTCGTCATCATTTTAAAGTTTCATCACTGCCTTCTTGAAGCCTACACATTGTCAATGGTATGTAGTCACTACCCTTTTTCAAGTCTACATTGTCAAAAATAATTCAATCATCGTGCCATACAATTAGGAATTATAATTTATTTTAATAAGAGCATCGCAAGCATTACCTTGTCGATTGCTCCATGTCAATGCTACAAAGGTATGAAGAGGAGATTCATTATTTGGTAAAGAGTTGGTTGAGTTTAGAAAATAAAAGGAGAGGAATATAAAATTACAAATTTGATCCACATTAAACTCTTGTTTACCTCCCAAAAGGCTTTGAATAGACAGGAGGATAGTACAAAGACAACATATGTAGAGGACCATTTTTCTAGTAATCAATTCTCATTACAAATCAACTTATAAAAAGTAACATATTACCTAGTATACCATAAGTGGCATGCCATACTTAGGCTTGCTAGTTGAAGGTACTACAACTTAAGGGAAAAGGTAAGAAGCAGACAAAACATACCTTAAGAAATTCCAAGCATATGTTTCTTTGTTTACCTCGCAAAAGGCTTTGAATAGACAGGATGGGAGGATAGTAAGAACACATCATATGCAGAGGACCATTTTTCCTGTAATCAATTCTCATTACAAATCAAAATATACAAAGTAACAAATTACCTAGCATACCATGCTTAGGCTTGCAAGTTGCAGGTAGCTATTTTAAAACTAGAAGGTAAAGGAAAAGAAAACTAGGAGGTAAGGGAAAAGATAAGAAACAAACAAAACATAAGTTAATAATGTCCAAGCATATGTTTCCAATATTGTCAACATTATGATGGGGCCACATCACATGAATATAATATTTTAAATTTATTAAAAATAATGGACCATTTTGCTAAATAAAATTTCCTTATATATAATTTAATGTTATAAATAATAATGAAGAAATTGAGGAACTTATTACAATTTGAATAATATCAAATCCCTAGGAAATTGGTGGGGTTGAGGAGAATCTAATTTTTAAAATTTATTAAAAGTCAATGCAATCTAACAAACTTACAAATTTAATTTTTTTAATTAAGTAAAATTCAATGCAACCTAACAAACTCTTTAATACACTATAGTAGTTGATACACCTTAAGACCAAACATATAGTGAGTATATTCCTTGAGAATCAATTTAGGCAACACATCATTATCCACCTTAGATTGAAATAAGAAGCTTTAAGCAATTATAACTTTTTAAAATAATTAATTCCACCATATTCTATTTACATTATTTTATTATTGTCATGCTATCTAAGATGGAATTTTATTCCAAAAAAATATAAATAACATAAATATGGAGAAAATCAAATATTTTGCATTATTTAAATTTCTAAATTATAAATTTTATAATAAATATTTTAAATGAAAAATAAATTTGTAAAATATTGATAGTAACTCTAAAATTTTATATCTAAATAATATTTTATAACATAGAAAAACATTACCTTTCATCTCCAACAAAGAAGGTTTATGTAATCACTTTTATGTGTAAAATAATTTTCCATGTAGTAACTTCTAGAAAAGCAAATTTCCAATGTAGTCAAAGACTCAATAAATTAAGAAAATGGAAATGATATACATTTATTATAAACATCTACCAGCGGTCAAAAAAACCACATAAATCATGAGACAATATGTTCATGAATTACAAGTATGAATACAAGTTTACCAATAGTCTATAAACATTTGTCCAAAAACAATGCACCACTATTCATCATATAATTCCTAACTAATCTTATGCATTTATATAAAAAACCACCATAATTCATATCATGGTTAATTTATAACTAAGCAAATTCCATAGGACAAAATGGATATATATACATTTACAAGAAACATTCCCCATTGGTTAAGAGCAACAATAAGTATACTTTCTACCTAAATTCAATTTTAATAAACAATATTTTACAATAAAAATAATACAATTATGTAAACTCCACTACTTCTATTACAATACACTACAGAAATTTTAAACCACCCTCTAAGACATTTTGTTTTGATTTCACGGAAGGAAAATAATCTTTGAATCTTGTAAACTACATGAACTAAAACTATTGACTAGTTGCTCCACCGTCATCCTTGTACTGTTTCATCACTGCTTTTTTTAAGTCTACACATTGTCAACCATAATTAGTCAATGCCTTAACACTAAGACTTCTAGACTATTATTAAAAGCCAAATTAATTCAATCATCATGCCATACAACTAGGAATTGTAATTTATTTTAATAAGAATCACAAGGATTACCTTCTTGATTGCTCCATATGGAGGCTGCACAGGTATTAAGTGAAGATTTATTATTTGGTTCTGCACAATATAAAAGAGTTGATTGAGTGTGGAAAACAAAACTAGAGGAATATAAAATTACAAAGTTGATCCAGATTAAGCTCCTGTTTACCTCTCAAAAGGCTTTGAATAGGTAGGAGGATAGTACTAACATCATGTAGGAGGATAGTACCAGCATCATCATATGCTGAGGACCATTTTTCCTATAACCAATTCTCATTACAAATTAATGTATAAAAAGTGACATATTACTTAAATTAATGTATAAAATGTGACATAATTAGGCTTGAAAGTTGTAGGGAACTTTCTAAAACTTAGAAGGTAAGGGAAAATACAACAAACAAATAAAACATACCTTAAGAATGTCCAAGCATATGTTTCCAAGCTTGTCAACATTAGGATGGAAGCAAGGTGTCTCAAATTTCACTATAGGAGGCTTGAAGGGATAATCCTTTGGAAAACTCAAAGAAACCTTATATCTCAGACCCTCATAAATAGTGTCTTTTCCTCCATTTATGGTGCCAACCCGAGACAAAATGTCATCTGCCTTTGGAAAAGCTGAAATTCCAGGTGTACCACCACTCATCTGAAGATTGAATGAGAATTAAAAAATAAAAGTTATGTTCTGAGTAATAAAATAAAATCACTAAAATATAGCAAAATGGAATAGAAAAACAAGAAAATTGCAATTTAATTATGAGATTATTATGCATTCTATATAATCCATAAACTTAAAACAGTTTTGAATAGAATATATTGTTAATACATTCCTTCTGTGAAATTAGTAGATCCAAGAAAAACAAAAAATATACACTCTAACAAAAAATATACACTCTAACTAAATAGGGCAACCAGCTAACAAAAAAATATATACACTATGTTAAAACATAATATAAGAATGGCAAACATGATATAAGAACACTGAGTAGGTCATAATGTCAGACAGAAGGATATGTAAAAAGAGTAGGAAAAGTACCATTAGTTGCATAAGCTCAGACTGCAACCTGTACACGTACAGAGCAAGAAAGTTTTTAGCGTGGAAAATAGGTTAAACCAAAAAATTCTAAATTGCATTAACTTGGTGCAACAAGTAAAGCTTTGTAAATTTCTAGAAAACAAAAAAAATCCCAACATTTTTTGGACATCCGTAGCTTTGGACATTAAACTCCAAGCGAGCACTAACAAAACTGAACTGCGCAGCGATCGAGAGATCAAATAAATGTGGAGAATGTGAAGTTTGAAGGCCGCAATATGGGCGTTTGAATTCAACGGTTTGGATAACTTAGCGATAATGGACCTCTCATGATACCAACCATTATTGGGTCCATTAAGGTCACTGTATTGTTATTATGGGTTTAGGCATAATAAGTGGACCAAGTACAAATTGAAGTGTGTAGTGTTGGTGATGGCGAAGTTAAATGTAGTGGGTTAAAAATTTATTACAAAGGTTTCGGTGCATTTGATTGAAGTCATGGTGATGAAGGTGGTAAATCAATATTAATCCAAATTAATATATGAATCCAATACAAACCATATATATAAGGATTAATTTAATTTATTTTTTGAAGTTTAGGTAAATTTTCAAGATTTTTGAGCAAATTTTGTTCATAATTTTTCAAGATTTTTGAGTAATATGCGAATCCAATATAAACCATATATAAGGATTAATTTAATTTATTTTTTAAGGTTTAGGTAATTTTTCTAGATTTTTGAGTTAAATTTGAGTTGTGTAATTTATATAATTCGAATTATTAGTTTGAGTAATATGATATGTATATTATAAGTGTTTTAAGGGCATTTAATCAAGTTATTTATGCATTTAAAAATACATTTTAAATAACAAAAAATTTAAATGTCATTAAAAATTCTATCATTGTTATCAAAATCAAAATATTCAATAGTTAAATTGTACCTATAAAAAAACCATTATATTGTTGGAAAATATTATTAGGAAAAATGCTAATAAAATAAATTAATGAACATTTTTTTATTTTATGAAAGTTTTTTTAATTAAGTGATTGATTTTTCAAAATGAACTAAGATGATGATTTGAAAATCTATATTATGTTTTTTATTTGGTGATATTGATGTTTCAAATTTAATATTCAAGGGTGACGATAGCATATAGCAGTGGCATAGGTGGTAGGGGTAGCACTCGAGGAAAATGACAACTATGATGATGACAATGCCAATGAAAATGATGATGATAGTTGTGGCAATGATGAGGAGGAGGAGGAGGGAGAGGAGGAGGTGGTGGAAACAAAAACAATGGTGGTGTTGTGGTGGAGACAATTATGACAATGACAACAATGATGAAAATGATGATGTTTCTACTGATGATGATGATGATGGCAATGAAAATAATGATGAGGAGGGGGAGGATGATGACAACAATGATAATGCTGATGAGGAGGAGGAATGATGACAATGATGATGATGATGACAGAGGAGATGATGATGATGGTGGACGTGATGATGACGATGAGAACGATGAAAATAATGATGACAATGACGGGGAGGATGATGATGAAAGTAATTGTAATGCCCACTCCTTGATCTTATATGTTATGCTTAGATATTAGCCTACCTTTTGAAAGATTGATTGCTATGTTAATTTCTTATTAGTGTTAATAGTATATTTATGACGTATGTCCATACTAGCTATGTACCCACACATTGCATAAATATGCTAATATTTCTACGGTATATGGTTCGAGCTTAATCGTAAATAGAGCTTATATTAAATTGATATTTATTCTTTAAGCTTTATTAGTGATTAATCTATGTAGTTTTATTAATAGTCTTTAAGATTGATTAATGATGAATTAATGCTTTATACTTTTAAGTGTAAGCTTCTGAATAATTTAATATAAAATTAAATTGGGCCCTCAAATAACTTATTGATTTTGACTAGATCATTGAGATTTCTTGGCTATTTTAATGTGTATTAATTATTATTATTTAGGGGTTTTTTTCTTGTCTTATCCTATAAGGAGGGCACCCCATACCTTAACATTAATAGCGTTAAGTGGACCTTTAAGGTGACAAATATTTCAGTTGGGGAGGTTTTTATAACTTGGTAGGTAAGCCGTTAATGGGGGAGAATATTTTAGAGATTGGTAAAGGATAGATTAATAGGAGGGGGAGAATGGTGGAGGGATTTCAACTTTGGATTTTGGATTTCGGATTTAGGGGGAGAGGGAAAGGATTTGGGTTCTTGTAAGAGTTTTTGTGCTAAGGATTTGTTACAATTTGTGGAGATTGAGGAAGGTGTCAAACACTGGGTGGTTGACACACACTACAAGATGCGGTTTTGGGGTTTGGACACAAAAGGCTAGGGAACTTACAGAGATTCCCTAGGGCTAAGAATTCAGATAAGATGTTCCTAATTTGGCTAGGTAGAAAATTTACTTAGGTGGTTCAAGAGAATTTCACGAGGAGTACACCTTCATATTTTAGTTTCACATCTCAACATGGTTGAATGTTGAAGGTATTTTCTAAGTTTATTCTCATGATTTGAACTAAGCTTATGTTGTTATTTCAATTGTGCCTCTAATATGCTTAATTCATTATTTTGTGGTGTCGAAGAAAAAAAAACATTCATGGAAATGGTAAATGAAAATGATAAATTAAATGTGTTTTTTGTTTAAAATCTAGGGCATTCTCTAAGGTGATAATTACTTCTTATGATATTTATTAATCTTTTTCTTGTGATATTTTCTATCATAAATCAATTACGCAGAGGATCTCAACAACAAATCAAAAATTCGACAAGGATCATAAAGAGACAACCAAACAAGAGTTTACCATAGGAAAACCCAAATGGGGGGAACCGAAAAACCTTTCCTTATAGAATCAAGTCAAAACAAGAGACATAAGAGTCATAGAAAAACTAATCATCAAGATAAATAGACCAATAGTCCACCAAGAGGCGAGGTAGACCATCCAAAACAATAGATGGAAAGCTTTTTCAAAGGCTTAGTTGAAGTCTCTTTCTTCCACTTAATTTTTTGACTTCTCCATAGAAATTCATCATAGAAAATTCATCCCAAGTTTGGTCACACATGGGAGTGGAAACATATTCTTCTATGTTCAGCCTTCATCTTCTTGAATTCTTCATTTTAAGGGAGCAGAATGTGCTTGATATGGTGAGATGTGAATTACACCATGAGGGAGATCAAGTGACCTTATATTTATAGTCTCTTTAGTGGTCGAATATGTTCCTCTTTACAACTGAGTCAAATTGATAGGGAGGAGGGCTGACTTGGTCTTCTTGTGGATCCGTAAATCAAATTTTAAAATTCAAATTTTCCTTTTGAGAAGGTCATGAACAACACACCTTCTAATTTTTCTTTCGACAAATTCATAAATAATAGAAATTTCTTTACAGTATGAAGAACATGCTTTACGTAGAAATATATTTATATGAGTACATAAATGATAATAATGATTATGAATAGTAACCATAGCTATAAAATTCAACATTTTCTTCAAGGATATACATTTTTATGTATTTTATCCAATATAAATTTGGTTATTGAGATCCAAAATTCTAAGCCCATCATTGGAGGCCTCGCGATGGTAGAGAGCCCATATTTGAAATTTGGTCCCTAAAACTCACCAAAACAATCCTTAACTGCCCTTAATCCACTTGTAATATTTCTTAGTTAAAATTCGAGAGGACACAAAATTTGAGTTAAATGGTCATCGTATATAGAAAAAAATTGTAATAAATATGACAATTATTGATACTTACTTATATGTCAATCTTCAATATGGATGGTTACAAATCTATTCTCATAGATAAACTTGCATCATCAATTATAGCTCAAGAAATGTGTGCTCAAAACATACTAACATGGAATAGTTGGCCCCTGAGAAAATTACAAAGATCTAATATGAATGTGGTTGACTAACAAACATAAGCAATGTTCTTTTAACAAAGATGAAATTCTCAATTCAAATATTGAAGGAGATTTTCTCCTCTAAAAGGTTCCACCATTTTTTAGAATGAGATCATTTCATTTCAGAAATTGAGCATTTAGTGTCATTCTAGGGTAACAGACAACTATGTTTCTAGAAATGTAAAATGAGAAATAAGGGAAAGGGTAAGAGAAAAAAGTATGGAGTCATTTCTATTTTGGAAGCCAAAATTTAGTCATTCATGAGATTTTTAGAGTTTCCCATTTGGCTAAAATCCAATGTAGAGATTGAAGTGTAAATATTCGGAGATGTTTGCAAATATATTATAGAAATATCAGCTTGAAATAAATTTGTGAGATTATGATATGTTTTATTTAGAAGTAAAAACGATTGAGGGGTTGACTCTTAGATCATTACTATAAGTTGTGTTGCTATAAGTTATCATTTAGGCATATGTTCATTATTTCTACAAACCCTAGCTGAAAATAAACAATGTGCTTGTTAGTGTGAGGCTTCAAATCCATAGAGCATGGGAAATTAATCAATGAAACACTAGGGGATTTTATATGAAGTGGAGAATACAAGATCATAGGCGTCGTGGAGTGAGGGTTTGTAGATTTGCCACTATTTTCTATGTTGTAAATGTAGTCACATATCAAATATTCTAGTGGAATATCAAAGGAAGGTTGTTTACGAAAGGGAATATCGAAGTTAGTCATAGTCACAGGAGTTTAAAGGAAGAACAAAAAATCTTTAAATTACCATTTCTTGGATTAGTACCTGGTTTTATTCCAATACTAGCTTTAGCCTTCACCTTTTTCTATGAATTTTTCTGAACATAGTATTGTAGGGTTTGGAAAAAAATGGATTTTTGTTATATATTGTTCTATTTTGCAATTGGAGAAATACAATTGATTGGAAGTGTTTTGAATAAGATATATACCATAAGGTTTATATATAAAGTTGCATTATTCTATGGACTTAGTATGGAAGTAGAGTGGATTAGCTTTAGCAAATGAGATTGACATAAGATAATAACCTTGATAACCAATAATTGTTTTTTCTGTTGGATCAGGTTTTGGGCATGTGATGTGGCTAATGTTGTTGTACAACATTCAAATACTTCTTGTAATTGAATTTAAATGATGTTATATTGCAAAGGGTGCATGATCAATTGCACTTTATACCTTAGATTGTTTTGGTCCAGGTTGTAAATCCTAGCATTATGAAGGTTTGATTTCCCATGTTTGTCATGAGCCTTGCTATTCAAGCATAATTTTATAGTGTGGTAGTGAATGGAATAATATCTTTCATGCATAGTAGGATCATGTTGTGAAATGGACCGTTTGGATAGGTACGAGGGTGGAAAGTATACTCATATTCCACCTTATTATTTTTGGAGATGTTGAATATTTGATTAAGAGGGGAATCTGTGAAGTAATCTCAAAATGTGAGATAGATGGGACCGATTTTTTGTTGAAAAATGTCATCATAGGCTTCACAAATTCTTTTGTTAATTCAAACATTTATATCAAGGTTGTTGATTGAGAATATGTAATCATTCTTTTGTATGTATATGATCTTCTCTTGATAGGTGTAGAAGTCTGAATCGAACAATGTAAGAAGCAACTAAATGTGGAATTTGACATGAAGGATCTAGGGTTGATGCATTGCTATTTGGGACTAGAAGTTTGGCAATGGCCTAATGAATATTATTTGGGTTAAGGAAAATATGTGATAAAGATGTTGAAGTGGTTTGACATGATGGATTGCAAATCGATGACCACTCTAATGATAACAAACTTAAAGAGGTTAAGGAGTGTTGAATCGAGCCCGGTGGATCCTTTAAAGTATAGACAACTGATTATCTCACTGGTGTACTTGGTCAACACTCAACCAAACATAGCTTTTCAATAAACATTCTTAGTCAATTCCAAGTGGGGTCAGATCATTATCCTTGTATAGAATCAAAATATATACATATGATAAGAGGAATGGTGTCCACCTTCTTAGATATACATATTCCAACTCGGGATACAATGAGTAGGATGGAATAAGCACTGTGGAGGGATGTTTTAGTTTGGGATCCTGAATGATCTCATGGATGAGAAGAAAGTAAGACACAATTTCTTTGAGTAGTGTTGAGGTTGAGTATGTTGCAACCTATGAAGTAAGCAAAGAAATGCTTAGGTTAAGGAGGATATTATCCAACATATTCAAAGGACTAATGAAACCTACAGTGATACATTATGACAACACCATTTATATACGAATCTCTAAGGACCCAAAATTTCATGGAAAGATAAAGCATATAAGCAATGATTATCACTAAATTCGGTAGCTAGTAAAAAATGGTGTGTTGTAGCTATATTATATCTCCACTAATGAATAGGTAAATGAAATATTGACGAAGTATCTTCCTAACAAGAATCTTGTGTACTTGAGAGCCAAGCTTGGCTTGGTTGATATATCCTCCCTAGTTGAGAGAGAGAGATAGGGACATCATTCTTGTCTTCACTTTGGAAGACAAAATGGAGAATTGGTTAACCATCTGGCATTCAATACTCTTTGAGGATGAGGTAGGGTTGGTTGATATGATGTTAGATAGATGGGTTACCAATCCTTTGCCTGGTGCATGTCAACATGACCTCCCATAGGATTGAGGCTTTGATTTGGTTCATGCATAGGAAAATTTATGTGAATGAATTACCATATCTGATGAAGGAGGAATAAAAGTGGTTTAATGGGTTGTGGGTACCATTCCAAACTCAAAGAATGATTTGGTATTTCCACTAGTGGGAGGTTGTTTTGAATTTGTCATCTTGAGGGTTAGTCAAGATCTACTTAACCCAACTTAATTTTCATGACCACAGGGGAAAATACTTATGCAGATGGATTATTCAGGTGAAGGAATAAAAATATGCACATAATTCCATTGTAGAGGGCCTAATATTCATAGTGCTAATCCGTCATAAGAATAATAAAAGGGAAAACTTGATCACACTCTCTAGAGGCTATGTTCGTATGAAGGAGGTTGGGAAATGTGATGTACACAAGTAGAGAAACACATAGAAATAGATCACTATCAATTTCTATAAAGGTGTCCTATGGAGGGAAAAGCATTCATTGATGAGGTTGAATTGTAGTGCATTCATTATGGGATAACATGGATATAGAATGAACTTTTGTGAATACTAAAGGCAAGGTATATGACCTTGGAAACTCATGAACCAAGGAAATGGGATATTTTATGTGATTGGAGATGTATTATACTGTGAAATCCATGTTTATGCAGATGACTATTTTAGATAGGGTTGAAATTATAGAGCTAAAGAAGCAGCTCTCAATATTTGAAGGAAAGTTTATTGCCTCCATAAAGGGGGTGTTAAGGCTCACCATTTCAGTCAAAGGTCTAGCAATAAGGGAAAATAATATGGATGATAGGTATGGCTCAAGGGGAATGGAAGTCTCTGAGTAAAATCCAATTCTTATGCCAGAGGACCTTCCCACAACCTTTTCAAGTCTAGGTGACACTCCAAATTATAGGAAAGCAAGTTTAATCAAGCAGGAGGTAACTATATGATCTCCCCTAGAGAATTACCCATATGTTGGTGAATTTAGTTGTATTTGTGTTTTATTTCTTATGATTCATAGGGATAAGAGTCAAGAAACTAGACTAGAGATAAGCACTTTTTTATTACTAGGAGCGTCGATTTCCCTGGAAGTAGGCCCCTTGCTCTCTATGAATTTCTATATCTTGTGATATTTTTATGATATAGAAGGCCCAAAAATACTATAGGAATGAGAAATGTGACATTAAAATAGAGTACGTTTTTGCATTTTGAAATGCCAAATATTTGAACATGTAAGGGAATCAAGGTATATGTAACTTGATATAGATTCATATCCAATAATTCAAGAGATATAGAAATTGAGAGTTTAGGAAAATGGTATTCAGGAACATGGGAATTTAAAAAATTGGAACTCAAGAATTATATCTTTAGAAGGTTGATGAGATATCCCAATGGAGTAATTGTATGGTCTTGGAATTATGGAGAAGTTTCTTAAGAAGTTTACTTTTAATGTTTGAATTTCAATCAATATTTTTAATAGTTAGTATTGTATTTGTAAAAGTGCATGTTAGAGTATAGGCCTTCAATAATTTGATAAAGTCATGTTGTATCAGTGACTATCCCATATGATTAAATTTAATAGTTTTCATTAATAATTGATATTAATATAATAAAATTAGCTTATTCAACTACCTATGAACTCTATAAAAGAGATCCAACAACTTCATGAAATTAAAAGCATACTTTACATGATTTCATTGTTACCATATCTTTGGGGTGTGTGTGTGAGTACATGCACGCGTGAGTGTGTGTGGATATATATATATATATATATATATATATATATATATATATCAAATTACCATCGCTGTAACAGCCCCAAAATAGATATCTAATTAACTTATTAACATTAAATTTAAACTATGAAGAGTGCTTGCCTGGGCTTACCTGTGGTAGAAGTAGGCTTATCACAACAGGGTTTTGGGGACGACTCTCCTCCTAACAGTAGGCTCAATTGTGCAGGATTCTGCTACAACTGGCCACCCCCGATCCCTCAATCAATGACTACTGCTAGTGCTCCTAATTCTTAGTATACCATTCTCCCAGGAGAAGGAAAGATAGAATCTCAGAATGATGGAATGCAAGAATGCATCTCATCTTCCTCACCATCTATTAAATAGAACAACATTGGATGGGGAACCGCATGCACACACTCCATGTGTTTACATGCAACTTGATTTTTTAGCGTTCTTGTTTTTTTTTTTTTTTCTTTGATTTTTAGCTTTACTGATTCTTTTTATTGCTTTCTTTGTTTTATTACTATTTATTCTTATTTAGAGATTTTAGTGTAGTTATTACTATTTTTATTATTTTTATTTATTTTCTTGTATATTTTAAATATCATTTATGATTTATTATTTTTATTATTTATTATTAATGATTATTATTTATTATTTTATTTATATTATTTTATATATTTATTATTATATTATTATATTATTATATTATTTTATTGTTATTATTTATTATTTTATTTTTTATTAATTTATTAATTTATTATTATTATATTATATTATTATTTTATTATTTATTATTAAAAGGAGGGATAAGGAACCACTGGCATATGTAGTGTTGATTGAGTTTTGTCACCAGCCCATAAGGTGTTACTTATTCTCCCTCGTGCGTATGGGCTCGCACGAGATCATCAAATAAACCGGCCCTCTCGGCCCATTTGTGGAGTCATGTGAATCATCACATCCCAACATGCATCTAATTCATTAACCATACCATCATAGTATCATAGGAAATAATCCACATGCCAACTCTTGCAAGGAACTGCATGCTCACACATGTCATAGATTTGTACGGAACTATCGCATGCGTCAGTTATACCATCACATTATTATATCAAGACATATCACAAGTTAACATAAATGAACCACATGTCAATAATCCTCATATTATAACATCATAATTCCTATGCCACATTATGCATATCATATCCATCATGAGTATTGAACAGGAATACTTATCATCAGGTAGTAAATGAAAATGTCAATATGCCTTGACATAACGTCATAATACCTATGCATATCGCTATTATCGTATAGATACCTTATCACTATAAGAACCATATGTACATCAAACATATGATATCACGATATCATCGTCAATATGTTTTCATCAAGGTGTCAATCACTTTTCAATAATCATTTCGACTTATTTCTACTAGGTAGTTGATCATTTACACCAATGGTATAATCATCTAAGTACATCGTTAAATTTCATAATTATCATCTTGAGTCTTAATCTCTCGTCATATATTCTTCCTTCCCAAAGGAAATTTTGGTGAAATTCATTACTAGTGATACCATCATTATTTAAATCATATTATCTCAAAATTAAAATCCCTTGATTTTACATCCATTTACAGTTTGGTTCACTGATTCCAATATCGCTATTGCAAATACTATTTCCATCATGATTTAACTTTATATCATGCTTAATTGATTTGCACGGGGATTTGTTGATCAATGTTGATTTATTTAACAATTAGTACTTCAAAGAATTATTTTCTTATCTCATCGAGTTTGTCACGTTTGATACCAGTTGATTGCTTAATCATAAATTGACCCCTTCCTCCAGTTGGGCAAAAGACTCTTTCTTATTAAATAGTATCATTATTCAAGTTCAGAAACATTCCTTCCTATATCTTCCAAGTTATCATTACTTGGTCATCATGTAAGTTCATACAGTACTCTTCCCGACTTGGGTAATACCTGAAAAATAACTTCAATAAGATATATGTAATCTGCTTATCCACATAATAAAATTACCTAACCATACGTCTTGTTTTCCATAATTCATTCATATAGTGAGTCACCTATGGAAAATTTTACAATGTGGCTCTCCCATTAGAGGGAAAAATTGTTATAGATGTTTTCATGTACACACTTATCCTTTCCCATCATTTTATCATACTGTCCAAGTTCCGTAAAATTATTACCATAATTATTCAACTTCATTGGTTGATTGCCAATATTTCTTATTTAGGTGCATCGTCCTTCGATAGAACTTACAGTGATACCTTTAGAATACCAAGTTACCAAATTCTTCCATTATTTTCCAAAATACCACAATACTCTTCTTTTATGCGCCAAAATAGGTTGTTTCTTCTTACTAATTTATTATCTTTGTTGTGATATTTCTTCTTTATGACCTTAAATATTTGATCCAAGCTGGCCATAATCACGTGAACTATCATTAGTTACCAAAAAATTGCAAGTTTCTTCTTCCCATTTCTCTTTTGACAACTTTAACCATGACGAACATCATGTAACATTATACTCAACATCTGAACTTTAATCCAAATCTCTATGGTTTGCCACTGAGACTAAATATACCATCATGTAGCTTGATGATGTTCAAGATACAAATGATATGAGTAGTAAATGAGCAGATACATGTAATTTGAATGGCAATTTGCAATGCAAAATTAAATTTACTAGAAGATCATATTGAGAGAGTTGTGTTCTTGCAATAATGGACCAGAGAAATGCCAAGCAACTGCTATTGCTAAAGGGCAGTAATCGAACAAA
>APFE031513656.1:0-14079 GCA_000404065.3 Pinus taeda
AAAATGATGAGCCACCGAGTGCCCTTGATTTTAGGAGCTCGGCTGTCCAACTAGAGTTTAACTGCGGATCCTGTAGGGCAGTCATAACTACTGCTCTTGTAGAATAGTTTATGACTGTTGTTCATGTAGGACAGCTGGCTGCTTCTTGAGCTTGGAGGGGAGATGGATTGGAGCTCGGAGTTTTTGGTCGGAATCACGAGGAATGTCCCAAGACTGTGGACATCCTTCCACAAAATCAGCAGTGCCACCTTATTGTCTCCTTATCCCTTTTTCGTTGTCTCTTGCTCCCTTTTTAATGCCAAAACCTGGAATCACAATGCATTAGTCACGTAGATAAAGTGTCTAACCTTCCTCCTACAAACAAAATGAATAAACTAAGAAATGCATGCATAAGCAAATAAAGATGAATGGTTGAGCAAGTAAAATAGGCCAAAATGAGCCCAAATTGTACCAAAATTGGGGCTCATCAACTACCTTATGAAGTCCATTCATTTGAGTATTTACGAAGTCCATTCAGGAATTTCTTCAAAGTTCAAAGTTCAAAAAATTAACATGTAGCTTAAAAATGCTCAAATTTGAAAAGGAGATAACCCAAAGATGTAGATGTTAAAATTGGCAACTAGGGCCAAACTCCATGTGGGTCATCTTATTTATGGCGGCTAATATTTTTATTATATCCCTCTCATTGAGAGGTGTAGGATTGATCTAAATATAATCTTATTACAATAAGTATTCATGGATTTATGAATTTATTTGTGTTATAAGACAATTAGAGAAGGTTGGCCGGAAACCAAACTGCCCCCACTTGTGCTCAACATTTTAGTATAAATAGAGGTAGCCTTCAAGTCATTTACACACACTCACACTCTTGTGATCTCTCTCTTCATTCTTTTTTGGGTTTTGATGAAGGAGAGATCTAGAGGGAGTGCCCTAGGCTCTACGCTACCCTAATGAAGAAGCCCTAACCAGCCTTAACGCAGTCATGGATGAGACTTCTATAGCGCAGCAAGGAGAAGTCCAAACTACCCTAATCACGAGTCTATAAGAGACCCTAAGATGAGATGAAGAAATGTAGCCCTAGCCACAGATCTAAATGGAGTCATAACCACAGATACAAACAATCCCAAGCTGCAGTCATGATAAAAGCCCTAGCTACAGGTGGAGAGGAGACTTAGCCGCAGATGAAGGAGAGCTCTAGCAGGAGTTAAGGAAGAGGTTTGGCCATAGTTAAAGGAGGCCTAAATCCACAGTAAAGAGAGGATAGATCCACAACAACTAAGGAAACCTATATGCAGCTAGGAGAGGAGGCCTAATCAAATGTCAAGAGGAGCTCCTATACACTATCAAAAGGAAGTCCTAATCCGCTGTAAAGCATAGCCAAAATCTGCAGCAGAAAAGGATACGTAACCATGTAAGAAGGACCCTATGTGTGTTGTAGGTGACATCATGGAATTCTGTGTGTGTTGTAGGTGATAGCATGTTAAATAAGATAGTTACAAGGCATGAGTTGAGGACTAGGAATTCGTTGTCATAAGAAGAAGCAATGCATTATAGAAGTATGCTCTCTAAGCCGAGTTTGTTGGGCAGTAGGAAGTTTAGGAGTGCAAGGTCAGAACCTTAATCTGAGTTCTTGATGGATAGTTTGTGTAGGCAACTATCTTCAGTATAAGGTTATGATTGTGTTGTATGTTATCTTGTGAACACATGACAGTGACATCTTCAGTCTGATGTATGACATGCTAGATATATACATGTTGTAGTGAATGGAAGAGATTCAGTGATGATTGATTAGAGATCCTAGTGTTTAATAATGTTCTTACTACAATGGTATTTGGGTTTATGATTGTATGAAACAATAGTACCATGATGCCATATCCTATGATGATAAGTGAAGGACAATCTTGTGGAAGGAAAAGACAACCTTCCCTTAGAGGACAATTATGGACAAATCTGGGTAGACATTGTGACTATTAGTTGACTACACTTTGGACCTATTGAAGGAGTCTAGCTGCTTTTCTAGGTTGTAATCCATAGCAAGCAGCTAAGACTGATGAGTGTAAATGATTGTAGCATATTAGATGCAGTGATGGATGCAACATGATGGGTGCAACATTGGGTGCAACTCAGTGATGGGAGCAGCACAGTGATGAGAGCAGCTTAGTGATTAGGAGCATCATAGTGATAGGTGCAGTAGTATGAAGTGTACAACATGGTCATTTGGTCCAACATTGTGATCATGGGTGCAGCATGGTGCAGCACGGTGAGGTGCAACATGGTGACGAGATGCACCGCAATGATAGGTGAAGGAGTCACCTTGGAGAACCAGTTGAAGCAGCTTGTCTTCAACTGATCTCACGTGTCATCTTCTTAGAGATGATCTATGCTCTTATCTAGATAAGTCAAAGTGTTGACTTCTGTTGTCAATGTACTATCTCTCTCTCTCTCTCTCTCTCTCTCTCTCTCTCTCTCTCTCTCTCTCTCTCTCTCTCTCTGTGCTGAACTATTGAAGAACATATAAGAATAATTGATAAAGGGTTTCCCCACATTGGGGTTTGTCCCTGGCTAGGGCCACATCTTATGTCCTCTTGTCTTGGCTTGTCTTATGCGATTTATGTTTATCCTCTATCTGCAGTTTACTTTAATGCTAATGTGATTGCTAATTTGGATAAGATATTGAGCTAACTGTGAAAATTGAAATAAATTGCTCTAAGCATAGAACATACCGAAAATTAACAGTAGAGTATATATCTCATAGTTATATATCCTAATTTCCAGACATTGAAATGACACTTTTTAGCATACTATTGTGAATTCAACCCAAAATGCTAGGAAAAAAATATTGATGGTTATTATGCTAATATAGAAGTTTTATACATGCATTTATTTAAAAGTTAGCTTGCAATCTCAAACATATCTAAGGATGCACACAATACATTGCATCTTTAGTGTTGGTGTCTGAACTTGAGACAGCGAAGTCCAACATTTAACAGTTTGCCTAGAATATGCACTAGCCAAATAGGTGAACAATAGTATTGTAGGTATGTGTTATGAATATATGTATTGCAAGCCAATAAGTGTATGGTTGGAACAATCATGTCTAACCCTTCCAAGTTTGCCTATAATTTTCACTAGTCTAATAGGTGAACAATAGAACTGTAGGTGTGCATTCTGCATAACTTACCTAAATCCAACACCTTCAGCATAGAAATTTCAAAGAATATGTCCAAAACTGGTAGGTAATTTGCAAAATGAAAGATTTGGCTTGATTGTTTCTGGAGAAGACTGGATTCTTACATTGTTCAATGTAAATTCATGACACTTTGCCAAGCTTAGATGGAACAAAAAGGAACCAATCTAGAAGGTTATTTATAGAATCCTTACTTAGCTAGGGTAAAATGTTAGCCCTTTTTTGTCAAAAAACATAAATGTAAAAACTTTAAGAAATCCAGTCAAGAGACTATAGAAATGTTCTTATCAAACCACTAACGTAAATAGAGCTAAGAGATATTGCTTTGTAAAAGAGATATTCATGGTCAAATTAATAAGAAAGTGACCTTTTAGCATAGTTAATGCACTAGTGCTGCTGTTACAATATTTGGCCCAAACAATAAACAGAAAAAAAACCCATTTTCAATTTAGTAGGAACATGTTGGGAAAATAATCTCACAATAATACCCACCATTGAACATTTTGACTCACTAAATCACTTTTACATCCTTTTGAAGTCCTTCAACAAAGTACTTAAAAGTTGTGAACAATGTCATAACAATACTTTTAGTTATAGAACAAGCATTTCAAGCTTGCCTCTATTTTAAGATATGGATATTTGTCCTTCAAATAGAGTCATGTGGCATAGAACCACTCCTTAAGAAAAATTGTGGTTGTAAATGCATGTTGAACTCTCTTAGCACATATATGCTCTTAGTATGGTATAGGATTCTGAGACTAGTGCTAGTGTTAAGGGTGCCAAAGACTTTAGATTTTAACTATGATATTGTGCACATTTGGCTTCAAGACAACATATTCTTTAGGAATTTCATGTTGGGAAACTTCCAAATCTATTCCTAGGAAAACTCAAGTTAAATGGAAATTTTTTTGTATAATGGTTGTGATTCATATGGATGCACATTAATATATATGTTTTTTTTCCTAAATTTGAATAATTTATGTATTTTTTGGTGACATTTTAGCATAGTTAATACACTAGTGCTGTTGTTACAATATTTGGCCCAAACAATAAATAGAAAAAAACCCATTTTCAATTTAGTAGGAGCATGTTGGGCAAATAATCTCACAATAATACCCATCATTGAACATTCTGACCCACTAAATCACTTTTACATCCTTTTGAAGTCCTTCAACAAAGTACATAAAAGTTGTGAACAATGTCATAACAATACTTCTAGCTATAGAACAAGCATTTCAAGCTTGCCTCTATTTTATGATATGGATATTTGTCCTTAAATCAGAGTTATTTAGCACAAAACCACTTTTACCCTTAAGAAAAAATGTGGTTGTAAATGCATGTTGAAATCTCTTAGCACAAATATGCTCTTAGAATGGTATAGGATTCTCAGACTAGTGACAGGTTTAAGGGTGCCAAAGACTTTAGATTTTAACTATGATATGGTGCATGCTTGGCTTCAAGACAACATACTCTTTAGGAATTTCATGTTGGGAAACCTCCAAATTTGTTTCCAGGAAAACTCAAGTTAAATGGATTTTTTTTGTATAATGGTTGTCATTCATATGGATGCACATTAATATATATGTTTTTTTCCTAAATTTGAATAATTTATGTATTTTTTGGTCAACCAGTTTTTTATCCAGTTTATCTAGTTCTGATTCAATTTGACAGATGAAATAACTCGTGAACTTGAGAGGATAAATTAATATCCTCCCCAACCAAGTTCAATTTCTGCTTGTGATGTGATTATTGTTCGTGAGACAATTGTTGATCCATACAACACATGTATATATTCTTGGAATATTATCTAACTATGAATATGGAAGTGTTCAGCTATCTTTTTGAGGACATTGTATTTATGAAAATATGGAAGTCAAATATTTGAAATAACACAATTTATGGCAGTGATAAGCTAGAAGTCAAATTTGAAATAACATAATTTTGGATAGTTGAGAACTAGATATGTGTGTGTAAGAATTAAAATCCATGAACAGAGTCACAACTCATCATATACTGCTCTAAGTTCTCCAAAACCCTAGATATAGAAAACCAATAGAAACCTTAGCTCCCCCAAAGATATTTCAATAAGATATTCAAAAATATTGATTGTTGGAGTATCTTTGGTGGATTTAGGGTTTCTCTTGGTTTTCCCTATCTAGGCTTTTTGAAAGCATGGAGAATGATATGATAGGTTGTGATTGCATTCATGGGTTTCATTTCTTCTTTATATATATGAATTTTTCAGGTGAATGCTCCAAGAAACACTAGCACCTTAAGACAAAAACACATAAAGTACCAAGAAGATTGAACGAGAGAGAGAGAGAGAGAGAGAAAGTAGCACTACTCTTACATCTCTAACCCAATTATGAAAAGGAATATGCACAAGTGCATCATTGACTATAATAACAACTCACTCCTTCCTCTATTTATATGAGAGTTAAAGGGGTTTTACAATAACAAGTGGACCTAGTCCACTACAAACAAAATTTCAAGACACAACTAGGTCCACCCATGTGAAGCACTCTACTCTAAGTGATGTGTGAGGCTCAAAGGTGACAATGATTAACAAGCAAGGCCTCCATGGCATGAGAACTACTCCCCAAGGTCTAACAATCCTCCAAAGGTCCAAAGGTCCAATGCATCTCCATGGTCATGTGTCTACTTAAGGACAATGCATATCCAAGGTCATGTGTTACCTTAAGGACTCCCACACCTACATATCCACTCCCTCAACCCAAGAGTCCATGTGTCAAGTGTAAACCTCCATGCAAGCAACCGAGCAACCTCGTGCTAACTATGGCTCAATAGCCTCCTCTAAAATACCCAACTCTACTCCAAGCACATAAACTCCCTTCATGCATCAACAACATAGAGTCACCAAGCTCCATACTTATACAACACTTTGAGGAAGAATGTCTTTAAAACATCCAAACAAGGTCTAGCAGCAAATAGTAAACCACCTCGAATGTCCAAGTCCATCATGGAAGAGCATGGTCCAACCATACACCATGCACCCCACATCTTTCGTTTCTTCTTTATATAGATATGAAGTTTTCTTGTGAATGCTCCAAGAAACACTAGCACCTTAAGAAAAAACACATAAAGAACAAAAAAGATTGAACAAGAGAGAGAGAGAGAGAGAGAGAGAGAGAGAGAAGCATTTCTCTTACATCTCTAACCCAAGTATGAAAAGGAATATGCACAAGTGCATGATCATCTTGTCAGAGTCCTATAGTGATAGGATTCATAATTTTGAATTGGCTAAGGTTAAGCCTTGTAATATTGTACATACCTTGGCTTTCTGCAAAAGTTTTCCATATTAAAAAATTAAAAAATGTAAAGAGGGTATGTCCTAAAAGAAATATCAAAGGACAAAAAGAATAACAAAAGATAAAAAAATGAAAATATATGAGCCCCCCCAAAAAAAATAGATCGCGAAAGTGTGCAAGTCAAAATGCCATTACTATTTTACTACTTTACTATCTTAAATAAAGGTTGTGTACAGCTTGTCATATATGCCACAACCCATGGTAGTCAAACTGCTTAATCTTGACTATTTCATGCTTTGAATTTATGTTTATAGTTAGAGAATAAAATCTGACCAAACAGTTTAATCTTGGCAGATCATTGGATAGGTAGAGAAAATAAAAGGAGCCCATCAATTTACTCTGAGCCCTTGGATGACATAAGGTTAGAATTACATAGATTATTTTTGAAAAGAAAAATGGATGATAAGGGTTTGCTAGTCTAAATGCACCCAAATAAAATGAAGAAAAAATGGTAGAGTAAGTAATGGGTAAGTAGGAGAAATGTTGCTGAAGTATAAAGTTAATTGGATAAAAGCACATTTATCATGACTAATTATATGTTTCAATGTGCATGAACATTTGACAAAGCAAAAACAATGGTTTACAAGTTCATTTAATTAACTCCCCTTCATTCTTTTCATCCTTTTACTTACTAATTTCCCCATCCACAAATAAGTTCTAGTACTTAAATCCTTCAAGTCATAAAGGCTCAGAGCATTTCTCTGACTTTTGGTGGGACCTGACCCTTGGCTTAATGACTTATGGACATCAAGTGTTAGAATCCCCTTCATAAATTTCATTTCCCTACATTAACCTAATAAAACCCCTTTTCCTAAGGATAAAATTCATTTGCCTAGGAAAAGTAAAAATCCCCATGTTAAATTTTTTTTCACTCAAAAAACCCATAAAAGTGTTTTATCCTAAGTATAAGTGTATATAAATAAATTGCACAAAGATTACATTTTGCTTAGTGGTAAGTTCACTCTGCACATTCATTTCATATTGATTTTTAACTTAATTATGTAATTCCCAATACACCTTTTCTCGTATATTAAATAAATCCCCTATTTAAATATCCCAACCCTTAGTTTTAATATAAACTATATAATTTACCCCATATTCCCAACAAAATCCATTTAATACATCACTGCACGGTAATGCTAAGCTAATCCCGTCATTAAGCCCCGCCCGATCATGTTAACCCGTGATTAAACCTTAATTAATCCCAAACCGCTGAATATTAAAATCATGTCCCCCTCAAAACCCATGCTCTTATCACCCGCACACCTCCCTCGCCCTACTATCATCTGATCATCATCGCCCTCATCCGACGATCCATAGCCATATCGGCTTCACCTGATGGCTGACCTTTACCCGCTTGATAAGGAGGTTTTCCCTGGCCCCCTAGCTCCTACATGTCAAGCACTCGCATAGATCGGGTGACCCCTCCCAAATACCGCCTCCTCCACAAAAGCGGTGTGATGGCTTGGGAAACAACCTCTCGCCAAACCCAAAAAACCGCCAACTATTCATTTGTAAAATCACCTGCCAAAAAGTGACCATTGCTCCATAAAAAGGCCGAGAATCCCTTTTTCGCCCTTTTGGCTCATTTTCTTTTTGACCTCTGCAAACCAGTGTGACTCCTGCAAATGTTGAATTTACCCATTGAACTCCAATTTCACTTCGTAAGAAGCTACAAAGACCCCAATCAAGCTCTCAAATTTGTACGAGAGCCATTCGAACTTTTGCAACTATCGTGAACTCCAAATTTGAAGATAATTCACCCAATTCCAGGTATTTGAAAACGAATTACCACTCACTCTTTCAAATTTGAAAATGTTTAGCCTGTAAAGTGTTTTAATTAAGTAAAATTAAATGAAATTACTTTAAATTTGAAAGTCTGTTGCCCAGACCCTTCTGAAAGCTTTCAGTTTCTGTCAAAACCTCTGAAAACACCTGTGAAAGTCAAATTCAAATCCACAAGAACTGAATTATGGCTGCCCCCATCGCCATGGATGTCAGACCTATCACAACTCCCCATTTGGACCTTGACCACCTTCCCTTGGCAGACAAGGGTTTTCAAATCATGGATACAAGTGCCTATCAAATCCTGCTCAAAATTCATTGTTTGAGTAAGGACAACTATTTGAACCATTCTGATGACATTGGCCTTTGGGACTCCAATTTTCTCAAATACCAATTTCCCCAAGTACATATTTTTCCTGAAATTTTCCATATGTCTCATGTCTATTACATTCCCAGCCAGAGAGTTGTAATGTCCCTTGACTAAAAAATCTTGTTTACCATCACAGCTGAATCAATTAATGAGATGTTGTAAGTCCAACCAAGGTCAAACTTGATCCCACTCTCCATTGGGGATTTGTTAGACCTTTACACCAAGTTGAGTCCCTCTAGACTGGCCTAGATATTCCAAACTTTTATTGTAGAAGAGCGACACATCCCCAAAGATGCCCCTCCATTTGTTTCTGCCATTTTATCTAGAAGGGGCAAGCAAATTCTAACCATGATATCATGTATTTTGGGTTGTACCACTGATGAATTTGTTCATGATCTTATCCTGGCCTTCATGTCCATTTTCACCCCAGGAAAGTTGATGAGCCCCAAAAATGGGTAACTTATTGGGCTCATTTTGCCTATTATTCTCGATTAATCCACCATTCTTCATAGTTTATGCATGCTTTTGAGTATATTTATGTTAATTGAATGAATGAGAATAGTCACTTGACCATGAAATCTAATATGTGCTTATTGCAGATTTTTGGACATCTTTTGGATGAAGGTCAAGAATTTATGAGCTAGTTTACAACCAAATATGAGGGAACAAGGCTGAGGATTAGTAGGAAGGGTGTCTCCTGCACTAAATGGCCCCTTCCTCAAGTTCTCCACCATCAGCTTAGAGTTCAGCAGCCCACCAAAGATGATTTCCAAGGGCAGCTGAGCAGCTTTTGTGAAGTGGCTAATTACTTGCAATTTTGAGCAGCCAAGCCCCTTGAGTTAAGGAGGGCTATTGGAGGTCCTCGTGGTGAATAAGTAGGAAGACTTCCAGCCTTGGTAGTTTAGCTCTTGAAAATTTGTATTTCACACTTTAGTGTTGCTCTGCCTTTCAACTCATTTTCGAGCTTTTGTTGTAAACATTTTTGTGACATGGTTATTTTTTGAGTAATGGAGATCAGTTTCACTTTGCATCAGCTCTGAGTTTCTCTTAGGAGGCTATAGCTCTTAGGGTTGGGCCCAACCCAGGTGCCAGTACCTCCTTTGTGTACTTCTATTTGTTTTTTTTGCTGCATTCCTAGAATAATTTATGTTATTTAGATTAAAATATTGCTTTGTTACTTAGGTTGTTTTTTATCATTGAGATAAATTTTCATGCTTCAGGTTGATTTGGTAGTTTGGTGAAGGAAAATACCTACAAAAAGGCCACCAATAAATCCTGTATCTCATCTCTCCCTCCTTGGGACCATGAGCTGAGACCAAGGCATACTTGCTGCCAACAAAAACACTATTTTTGCCTCTTCATGCAATTGCTGGTGTTAGATTTCTAGTTAGGAAAGTTCATACCTGTTGTACTTGCATGTTTAGAATCTATTCTTACTAGTTTCCATAGTTATCTTGCATAATTTTTCTGCCAATAAACTTTTGTTCATCGTGTTTCTGGTTTTTAGGTCAAAGTAGGTCAAAATAGCTAGATCTTGGGTTTTCCTAGTCTTTGTTGACCAGTCTTGGAAAATAGTGTGCAGAACACCTGTGATACCTCCCTGCCTACCCTTCCTCCATCAGACAACCTACTCCAACCCCCTAATTCATATTCCTTCACTTCATTCTCCACATTTTCTCACCTTGCCCTAATTTCTACATTTTTGTGCAACATTGCTCTCGCCATCCTTGAAAAAATCCAACCACCTTCATCACTCCTGAGCTTCATTCACTTGGTCCTAGACCCCTTCACGTCCTCATCCAACCTCCATTTCCACTTTTCCACCGTTTTTCCTCCATCAACCCTCCAAAATCCTCTTTTGCAACATCCTGTAGAACCCTTGCAGACTTCCTGTAGAAGATCACGAGAGCATTTTTTCGAGATCTGATCACTGTGAAACTCTTTGGAAGGGTGCTAGGAACCACTTAGGCCCTCTTCTCACCTTCCCAACCTCCTGCAAGCACCTACCCCATTTCCTTTCGCCAATCAACCTCTGCACAGTAAAAAACAGTTAAAGCACATGCATAATAATTCTACAAGATTACTCAAAAATACAAAAAGATGTTCCTTTTCAGATTTCGCTTCAGAAGTAGCTTATTCACATGCATTTTACCTTTCTAGAAGTCAATAGCATCCATTACCACCACTTTCATCTCTTTTCTTGCACCAGTAGAGTTAGTCGGTAAAACTAGGGTTTGCGTTTCTTTTCAACTTTCAGCTTCTTTCTGCAAGTAGACTAGCCTCCTTTGAGTTAGATTTCATCCATCACAATTAAAATCTTCTTCTAAGAGCTCATATAAGTTGGCTTAAGCTCCTAGTGGACTTGTGCCATCTGATCAAGTGACAGCCTACGACAAGAGCTAGTACTTGTGCATATGGCACCGTCGCTTCCAAGTTTGCTACAAACTACCAAGTTGATAAAAGTAAAGAAGGGAGTTCCAAGAGTTGCAACATTATTGCTGCAATACTGGAGCCCACCAAAAGCCTCCTGCTACCGTATACAATTATGCCCAGTTCATAGCTGAAAGGATGCATGAGAAGTTTACAAGAATGCACAATGAGAGAGTATTCAAATACTCATATGTACTATCCCATATGTTTTTGTATTATCAGTCAGAAAGATTTCCCTTCACCCTCCAGAAGCTTGATACTAGAGGCCAACCTAGGTCTGTCATATTTTGGACACCATTGTTCCACAGATATCAATCACCATACACCTACATAGACTTCATTGACTCTTTTTTCCATCCAGTCATGACCATGCTAACAGGAAGCCCTCCACCCAGAATAATCCAAGAGATCAAAAGAGTCCTCCAATTTTCCAAGTAAAGTAAGGTGGGAGATTGGTATCTTTACCAAAATCACACTGAAATAAGAATCTATGGTTTCCAGCTTGCACCATACAAACTCCCCAAATACCTCCCCATGAGGTTATTTGTTCTAGAGTATTATAGGAAAATAATGAACTTTGATGAAGTCAATTTTATATCAGCTAAGAAAAGGACCCATTTCAAAGTCAAAAATCAGTTAGGCCCTTTCATTTGCAATTCTAGAGAAGCAGGGCAGGAGGCATATCAGATTCTGCAACAGATGAAATTGCAAAATAGTTTCATGTGGAGGTATGACCCCCAAGGGTTTACAACCAAACTCAGAAAAAAGTTCAAATTGGGACCTTATATTCATCATCCCATACCAGAGATAGAAAGATATGCCAATCAATCTAAGTGGTTGGAAAACACTCTTGTAGACAGGGATAGTACAAAGGTAGATGTTGAAAATACCTTGTGTGATTTAGAAAGACAGCTTGATGAAAGCTCATTCCTGTAGGTCTGTTAGGCCCCTATACTACTAGTGTAACCCCTTATTATTATTAGTACAACCCCCTTATTATATTTATGTACCCATGTAGTGCCCATATTGTTAGTATTGTGCCTCATAGAAGCCCACTATTGTTATTATTGTGCCCTTACATTATTATTGTTATGTAGGCTCTGATTATGTTATGACCCCTTAGACTCCTATATATAGAGAGGAGGTCTTTTCATTTGTATCATCCAAGAATTGTTCATTTATGTAATGTAAAGGAGGTTGAGCCCTCGAAGAGGCTAAATTCTAAGGCGTTGATCTCTCTTTTCTATCTTTTCTTGAGTTGGTTTCATAACATTTGGTATCAGAGCTTTGGATTCAAGGGTTTCACTGCTCCAAAAAGGTCATCGAGGAATTTTTGCTATAACTTGTTTTCTGTGACGTTTCAAAATTCGAAAAAAAAACCCATTTGAGAAGAAACCGCTCTGAATCTTGGGTCCGAATTTCAAAGCTTTTTGAGCTATATTTACGGAGATATGATCTGAGGAATTTGGTCTTTTCGCAGACTCCTGAATTACATTCCAAACAGGTGACCTGGGGAAAATCGTCATAACTTTCTCTCTGGGGATCGGATTGAAATTTCGTAAGAAGGTAAAGAAATAGGACGGACTGTAGCTTTTTTGTATGCATTTTTTAGATCCAAAGTTCGAAATAGTGACACGTGGAACTTCATACAACTTCGCTCTTCTGGAAAGGTCTATAATCAGGTCACTGTGAGAGATTCGGTATAACTCTTCATTGGAAAATCCAATTGGGGTCAGACTGGTGGCATTGGAAAGAGGACACAGAGGGCTACTTACAGTCATTTCAAGATCGAGCTCCTAAAATCAAGAAAAAGCAAGATGAGGAATTTTGATGGCAAGGATCCGGTAAATTGGATACGTCAGATGGAGCAATATTTTGATCTGCATGGTGTACCACTGTTACAAAAGGTATGTATTGCATCTTCATATTCAGAACCGGATCAAATTTTATGGTATAAAGGGCTTTGTTCTCGTAAACGACTTGTTACGTGGTCAATTCTCACAGAGGAAATGATAGCACATTATGAGGATACAAAGAGCAACACCTTCTTTAGAGCAACACCACGACAATTGGAAAGAGTGAAAAGGCTTTGTGACATAATGGAAAGCAAAATTATGGAGACTAGGAAGCATACTCCTCACAACTATAAAGATGGAAGTGTTGTTGCCCCTAGCCTTTCACAACCTACAAGGGTTACACCACAACAATTGGAAGAAAAAAGAGAAAAAGGGCTTTGTTACAATTGTGATAGCAAATGCACTAAAGGTCATAAGTGTGTTGATAAGAAATTATTTTACATAGAGTATGAAGAGGAGGAAGAAAAGGATCAAGGAACATCAAAATAAGAGGATATACGTCAGGATCGAACCCTAGAGATAGAAGAAATGAATCAGACCATATCTTGTAAAGCATTGGCAGGAATTACCACTCCTCAAACTATCGAGATAGAAGGACATATCAAGAAGAAAAATGTTCAAGAAGTGAAAGATCACATTGAGCATCAAGAAATGAATCCGACCATATATTGTAAAAGATTGGAAGAAATTATCACTCCTCAAACTCTAAAAATAGAAGGACATATCAAGAAGAAAAAGGTTCAAGTGGTTAAAGATCACATCGTGTATCAACAACAGGTTCTCCAACTTTTAAAGGATAATGCCACTTTGGTGAAAACTCGAATGAAACAACAGGTAGATCAACATTGTAGTGAAAAATGTTTTGATGTAGGTGATTGGGTATTTTTACTACTACATTTCAAGCAAGCTATTTGTGAGAAGGAAATGTTGGAAATACTACATGCACTTAAAAAATGGCGACCTTACCGAATGGGAAGACACTTCGAGAAAATGGAAGCAAGGGATGAATCGAAGAAGGATGAAGAAGTATGGCCACTTATTCAAAAGTTCCAAAAGATCTCAATTCAAACAATATTGCCAGAAATTGAAGAGGAAGGAAAAATCATATTGGAACCTGGAGCA
>APFE031513672.1:0-38187 GCA_000404065.3 Pinus taeda
TTGGGATCCAGTGGGAAATCTCTGTGTATACGTGTTTTATGTGTTATGCTCTCGCATTTTTATTTTTCCCGTGATTTAGAATTCGTATGCAGGTAATTTCTGTACAGGGTTATAACCTACAAGTTTGGATGATGGGCATGTAGGTATGTTATTTAATGGATTGTTATATGTGTTAGGGTTATATACATTAGGTTTATGTACATGTCTATTGATGTTATGGTTACATACATGATAGATTCTAGTTGATTAGTGCAGTCATATGCACATGTGTCAGATAGTCATGAGAGGTAATAACCTGTGGTTGTATGAATTTCCGTTGTTGTTTTATGTTAGATAACTTGATGATTATGTTATATTTTATTGATGAGTGTTGACTTGAGGGGACTTGACCCAGGTTTGGAGTCAATTAGCCAAAAAAATCCCTACACTAGTGGCCCTTTCGATATAAGCCCATGGAGCGCAGACTAAAGTCTTACCCGAGGCAGTATGGGGGGATGCTGGAACCAAGTTTCCGCATCGTGGAGATGTTGAGTGGTCGATTTAGTCCAACTGTGCCTACCTTTGCGCAAGTTACTTCACACTGTGTCCTAACTTGCGAGACGTTCGTGATCTGTTAGGATCATATTTTGCACAACCCTAACCAGGGGCTGAGATGCTTTCGCGCTACTAGGGCAACAATCTGTGCTATTTCCCCAAGTTACACTGCGTATCTTACTTATCTTCTTACAATTGTTATTTAACTTCACGTAAATAGATACCTTATCTCACATTTACTTAATCAACGCAATCAGATATTTTCACACACCATACAAACAACAAAAAAGCAATTTATACCCAATATATTCGATACAAAAAACAGGAAATAAATACACAAAATTGTTGTAAAACTTCTATTTATTAATGTTTCAACAGTTACAGACTCGAATCACCCTATGCACTCAGCTGCGAACTACTAGGCCTCTAGGTGTTCAGCTGCAGAGCCTTCTCCTACTCTACAACCCAAAGACTCAAATCTACACTTAGATCTTCTATTCCATGATTAGTTCAATTCTATTATCTTATTCTACTATCTCTCAACTACTTAGAGCCTCACTCTATTTATACAATCCCATGGTCTACGGACCATGGGTAGATCTCTAAAGCCGACATTACATTACAAAATTGAGGGTGGACAACCTTATGACTCATTTACAACTTTGCACTCCATGCCCACAAAATGCGGAGTCTTTACATCGGATTTACTTTTTAGCCAAAATCTAGGCTTTAAGCCCAAAAACTTCCCTTGGGGGATCCCGTGCCCAACAGGCCCCCATCACAAACATCATGACTTGCCCTCGAGTCACTTTGTTGGTGTGGAGATCTTCGCACGAAGACCTCCCAACTCTACCTGGATTGCTGCAAGATCGGCAGCGCACTGAGTAGTAGCCTATTACACTACCTAGATGTGTTGTTCAGGGATTGGTGTAGCTAAATGTTGCCTTGCACCTATTTATAGTCCCGTGCCTCCTTTTAGTTGCCTGGAGCGCTAAGACTGTGCTTCTGTCGGCTAGTTAGATAGTTAAGCCACCCATGTATGGCTTCAACTGACTGCCATTCACTTTTCCTGGGAAAGGTTCTCCATTTAACTTTACCAATTGCACTGCACCTCCATGTGTGACCTCCTTAATAACATATGGTCCCAGCCAATGCATTCTGAGCTTTCCCAGGAATTTATCAAACTTACTGTCATACAGTAAGACCAAATCATTCACCTTGAAGGTGCGCAACTTAATATTTTGATCGTGCCAGGCCTTTTCGCGCTGCTTGTGTACCTGTTGGTGAAAGCCAACCAAAAATCATTCTTCCTCAAGTTCCACCAACTGCACAAGCCTCTCCTCTAGGGCTACATGTTTTTTCATACTTGTGAGCATTGCTATGTGCAGACTAGGCATGATATACTCTATCGGCATTATGGTTTCCACTCCATAGACCAGCCAGAAAGGTGTCTGTCCTGTCAGTTTCTTGCATGTCATCCTATAAGCCCATAATACTGTGGGTACATGCTGGTCCCAATCACTTCGTTGTGCATTGCATACCTTAGTCAGTGTAGTCTCCAATACTTTTTTAAACACTTCTATTGTCCCATTAGCTTGTGGGTGATATGGTATGCTTTTATGATGATACACCGGAAACGCTTCAGGAAATGTGTGCCATGATTGCTCATCAAGATCTTTGGACATCATAATCATGTCAATGTGTGTTCAAACAGAAACTTCATGGTTGTCACGGCCATGCAATCTTTTACCAGCTGCACTTCTGCCCAACGAGTTAGGTACTCTGTCGCAGTGATAGTATATCTCACACCCATTTTTCCTTGAGGTTTGATATGTCCTACGAAGTTGATCGCCCACTTTTCAAAGGATTGCAATGTCATTTGTGGATTCAAAGGCATCTTATCCCTTTGTGATGGTTTACCTATTTTTTGACATACATCACAACCTTGCAATGTGCTTTTGAATCCTGATGAAGGGTCGGCGACCACAACCCTACGCAGAGAATCTTCTACGCGGTCACTCTCCCTGCATAATGTCCTCCTACAACGCCCCCATGAATTTTTGTAAGGATATTTCTTCCTTCAAATTCAGGTACATAGCTTCACAGTATCTCACCATTCTCCATCTTATATAGGTGCCCTACAATGACAGAGAAATTTGTTGTGCGCACCACTAGTTCCTTCTTCTTTGGGACAGAGTACTCTTTCGACGCAGTTCCAGTCATGAGAAAGTGAATTATATCTTCAAAATGTCCATCTGTTATGCACACAACAAAGAGCTAAGCGTCAGGTAATCCTTCCTCTAAACTAGTAGGTTCTTCTCCTGTCTCAATGCACGACAGGTGATTTGGTCCCGCGTTCAATCATCCAGGTTTCACAACAACTTCAAAGTCATATTCCTGGAAAAATAAAAGCCATCTGCATATGCACCCCCCAAACATAGGCTTATTGACCAAATACTTCAGCGCGGAATGATCTATATACATCTTAAAGTGACCTCCTAGTAAGTAGTGTCGATACTTCTGGAGCACATACACCATAGCCAGTCCCTCTCGTTTGGTGGTGGAATAGTTCTTTTCTACTTTAGATAATCTATGACTCGAGAATGCGATAGGGTGATCCAAGCCCTCTCCACCATCCTATGTTAGTATCTCTCCCAGCGCTATACACGATGCGTCAACATGGACATGAAACTCTTTGTCCCAGTTTGGGAAGACAAGAATCGGTGTAGTGACCCTCTTTTCCTTCAATATATCCAGAATTTTCTTGCAGTCATTATTCTAGAAGAATGTAACATCCTTCTTCAACAATTTCTCCATCGACACGGTGATTTGGGCATAACTTTTGATAAACTTTCTGTAGCACGTTGTATGTCCCAGAGTAGAGCGCAGCTATTTCACACTTCGCAGTGCTTCCAAATTCAGAATCATCGCAATATTCGTGGGATCTACCATTAGTCCCTGTCTGCAAACCACATGTCCCAATAGGTTCCCAAAAGGAACAAGAAACACACTTCTTGAGGTTAAGTGCGATTTGGTATCTTCGGCAAGTATCCAACATTAAGCGTAAGCTTACTACATGGTGCTTAACTAGCCCAAATACAATCCAATCATCAAAATAAACCTCCAAGAACTTATGAATATATTCCTTGAATGCTACGATAACCATGAGCGAAAAGATGGTCGGCGCGTTCTTCAATCCAAACGGCATGACAGTGTATTGAAAACAACCACACTCAGTCACAAAGGTTATCTTGCTCCTATCCTCTAGCGTGATTTTGATCTGGTGGTACCCTGAGAACCTGTCAGTGAAAGAATATGCTTCCTGCCCACCGACATTTCCCAACTCCTCATCTGTGAACGAAGTTGGGAATGGATCATGCACACAAGTGTCATTCAATTTTCTGAGACCTGCGCATATTCTTAGCTCGTCCTTCTGCTTCTTTTCCTGCACCACCATTGGACTTACCCAATCGGATTCTTCTATTGGCTCAATGATTCTTGCTACAAGTATTTTGTCTAGTTCTACGCAGACCATCTCCTTGTATTTCGGATTTAAGCAATAAGGCCTCTACTTAAACGACTTCACGTCAGGTTTTAACATGATCCTCATCATCCCTGAATCTCCGATGTTTCCCTTTAAATGCATAAACTTGGTTGGGAATAAGTCTTGGTACTCACAGAGTAACTCAACGACCTTATCCACCATTGCGTCGTCCCAGTAGTCGCTGAGCTTTGCAAACTTAGTTTCAGTCTCCGTACCAATGTTCACTTACTTCGTTTTGACCAGCGCGATTATATTAGGGTTCTCAATCTGTGGTCCTTTGAACCTCGTGATGAACTTCTGTTTCTGGAATGTTAATATTTCTCAGATCCACATCCTCCTCTTAAGTAGTTACATTTTAACATTCTAGAACGCAACTCCGCTGAGTAGTCCATTCAAGCTGACTCAGGTCTAAAGGCTCCTGCGGTATCCTAAAGATGGATGCTTTAATCTCTTGTAACACTTCATTAATATTATCCCCCCATCCATCCTAAAAAATGAAGGCCATCATGAACCCTTCACGCAGGATATCCCATGGTAGAGCTCTGTCTCTATATACCAATTCATGGGTATAACATCTACGGTATGGAAGAATAGGTGCACCCACTCAAGTTTTGGCTTTTCTCCATAGACCTTTGTCCATTTTTCCAGGTGTATGCACAAATCATGTTGTCCATCATATTTGTCTATTAGTCTTCCCAAAATGCGTGCGCATCATTCTATTGCATTCACGCAAGCCCTCAAAACTCCCTTTGTGCATACCTCACCACCTCGTGGGCGTAGTGCACAGTACTCAATTCAAAGGCTGGAAGCATTACTTTTCCAGAATTTCTCTTTCAAATCTATCCAAGAAGGTATCTATCTCACTTATCCCATCATAAGTAGGCAGGTATCTTACTATTGTTGATACGTAGTGCAACAACCTTGTCATCATATTACAATTCAGTGTAGTCACCTCATGTAACTGATTCTTTCATCACTTCATTTCCTCATATAAATCTAAAGTATAGGAGCTCTTGCACTCCCATGCAAGCCATTCATCCCCAGTGGGATTCACCTGGTCCTGGTTTCACACTATTATCTTATATATGCAGTCCAAATCATCATCACTTTCATAGTCGCGCACCGGCTCTGTATAGCGCGATCCTTCAGTAGGGTCCAGAGGTATAACTACACGTAGTGACTTATTCTCAAAAATCATCTTGCACTTGCTTAGATTAATCACGTCATTCATGTAAGTGGCCCAATCAATTCCTAAGAGCACGGGGTAGGGATTGCTATCGTAAACAATCTCTATCACTTCAAAGTCTGTTAGCGTTAGTGAGTCCCTGCAATCGCCCCATGGGTATTATATTTTGTTGGCTCAACATTCACAGCTGAATAGGAGACCATTGTAGTGTAGGTATCCCCATCCGCTCCCATGTCTGCTTCTGCAGAACATTTGCATCCAACCATAAATCTAGTGTTACTTGGTCCATTTCATATTCTCCAATTTATGCGGTTAGCCTCATTTCTCTTCCCATCCTTGTCTTATGCTTTCCAATCTTCTGGACTACGCGCGGTTCTCCTGGCATGGTTCCAACGCATCTGTTAATGAGTTCTTGTAATCCTTTTACAACTTTACTATCATGCAGTAACTTCATGCATCTTTCCAGGAACATTGTGATCATAGATGGGTCCATCTCTGGCTCCGTTTATTCTTGCTTCCTGAAGTGGAGGCATCAACAAAGCTCTTCTTAGCTTCCATGAAGGTTTCCAGAGTGTGCTCCAAATCAAACTCCACTTCTTTAACCGGAGATTTGTGAACCCAAGTACTATAATCGGGATGTTTTCCCTTATCATCTCCTATCGTGATTCCACTTCAGAGCACAATGTTCACATTTGGATCTTCCTCACGTGGTCCAGACCACATCATCTGCAAGTTCTGAGTCAGGGGAGGTGGTAGCGCTCCCTTGTTGTGTATCCTAGCTATCAACGTAGGACAATCTTTTGTCTCATGATCAAACAAAGTGCAATACATTCATGATGGACGTGTTGGGTTCATACAATCACAGGCATAATGTCGTGACCATCTACAATTGTAGCATATCAACTATCTGCGACCTCCAAGTCCTCCTTCGCCTCAGCCTCATCCGCACCCTTGAAATCTTGTTCACACCACTCCTGCATTCTGGTCTAGGGGCTGTGATTCAGCCTGAACTCTGTAGGTGGGATTTCTATCCATCATCAACTCATAGCTCCTACAAGTGCACTCATTATGTTCTATAACAAATGGTAGTGTCTGTAGCATGCTTTCCCCCTATCTGACAAATCACACACCACAAAGCAGGCGCCGAACTAGGTCCTGCTTATGCTTCTGGCCTTAACGACATCAGTCCTCCTCAAATGAGGTAATTTGTGAACACCAAGCAGTGGTCCACATCATGATCTTAACCCTTGCATTTTACACACCACACCTCTTCGCGCACTTCTGGTCGAGTTGTTTTGTCTTGTTTCAGACTTTGCATCTCAAGGCATAAGTTTTTCAACTGCGCGTGGATCTATTGAACCCCCAAGTTAAGATCCTACATTAGGGTCTCATGCAACCTCATCGCGATCTCTAAGGCCTCTGCCTGAGTCGTTAACTTCTAATGCGATAACACGCTCCTTAAATGTGGCGTTAGTGATGCTACAAACCATTCATGATGTTGTCCATCCGTCAAATTTATATTAGCTTCATGAATCATACACTTCAACCTCTGATCCAACTCCCAAGGAGTCTCACTTGGTAGCATCGTGATTTCTTTGAATCCAATGATCGACTGTGCTTTAGACTTTGGCCTGCTAAATTCTCTGTTTAGCGCTACTTGGATATCCACAATTCCCGCATTTGGGTTATCATTGGAGTTATTAATATACTAGGTCAGCACACGGTCCTGCAGGGCACTAACTAGTGTCGCTTTATTTATATTGTCATATGTAACTCCCCGCGCTTCCCATACAGCTCTTACCGCGAGCCAAAATTGGTCCAGATCCTCATTTCCCAATCCTTTGAACATAGGAAACTTTATCGTGCTTTCCATATTGACTCGCGGTGGTGGCGGAGGTGGTATGGGTGAAGATGGAGTTGAAGGCGGTGAAGCTGCTGGTGGTGTGGGTGGGGGTGGTATTCGCAGAATTCTTTGCCTTATCAGATGGATTGCACTTCGTGGTGAGACCTTCGCGAGTTCTTCCTCATCCCCTCATGGAGGAGAAATCAAGGGGCTAGTTTCTGGTCCCTTATTTCTTTTGTTCTTGTAAGTTTTTCCACTTCACGTAGCCCCAAACATCAAGGTAATTGTATATCCCTCTTTTCACACAATATCATTTTAATCCAAGTATTCAGAGACTTTACATACTTACCTCGTGGTCCCTTGAGAAAGTGTCGCTTTGCCTCGCTGTATCTCACTGAAGTGTCAACCGCGAACTCAGTAATGAATCCTCCTATAATTTGATCGAGGCAGTGATCAACGACGCGTGCGATAGTATCCTCTGATGCTTCCAACCTTCGCACTAACTCTGGGGTCCACACAATAGAATTGTCAAGTTTCCACCTTCCTTGTCTATCCTCTAGTTTCATGATCCACTTGTACAACTAAGTAGGAAAAGACGCGAAGAAGATTTCATGGATCTCTGTGTACAGGTAGCAGTCTAACCACTCTTCTTTTGTCAGTCGTGGGTTCCTATTCTTTTGCGCTGTGAACTCGTAAATCCTCCTGTCCAACCAACCTTCAATTTCCTTCTTAGTTGGATTCTAATGATACAACATCAAACATCTCTATTCAAATTTCGGTCCCGGTAACGAAACCATTTGTTGGCATGAGGGGCCCTAACCTAGGTTTGGAGTTAATTAGCCAAAAAAATCCCTACACTATTGGCCCTTTCGGCATCAATCCATGGAGTATGGGCTGAAGTCTCACCCGAAGCAGTATGGGGGGATGTTGGAACCAAGTTTCCTCACCCTGTAGATGACTGAGTGGTCGATTTAGTCCAACTGTGCCTACCTTCGCGCAGGTTACTTTGTGCATTGTCCTGAAATGTGAGACCTTCATGATCTGTTAGGATCGTCTTTTGTGCAACTCTAACTAGGTGTCGAGATGCTTTCGCACTACTAGGGCAGCAATCTGCAATATTTCCCCAATTTACACCGCGTATATTACTTATATTCTTACAATTGTTAGTTAACTTTGCATAAACAGATACCTTATCTCACATTTACTTAATCAACGCAATCAGATATGTTCACGCACCATATAGAAAACATAAATGCAATTTATACCCAATATATTCGCTATAGAAAACAGGAAATAAATACATAGAGTTACTGAAAAAGTTCTCTTTATTAATGTTTTAATATTTACAGACACGACTCGCCCTATGCACTCAGCGATAGGGGTCCGCACACTCAGCAGCAGACTACTAGGCCTCTATGCACTAAGCTGTAAAGCCTTCTCCTACTCTATGACCCAAAGACTCGACTCTACACTTAGATCTTCTATTCCATGATCACTTCAATTCTATTATCTTATTCTACTATCTATCAACTACTTAGAGCCTCGCTCTATTTATACAATCCCATGGTCCGCAGACTATGGGTATATCTCTAAAACCAACATTACATTACAAAATTGAGGGCGGACAACCCTGTGACTCATTTACAACTTCACGCTCCATGCCCACAAAATGCAGAGTCTTTACATCAGATTTACTTTTTAGCCAAAATCTGGGCTTTAAGCCCCAAAACCTCCCTTGGGGGATCCTGTGCTCAACAATGAGCATGATATATAACTTGGTGTTGTTATATGTTAGGTAAGTTGTTGATTAGGGTTATTACATTAAGATCTTGATGTTATATGTATCATGCTAAATTGGATTGGCCTATGCAGATGATTAGGGTTATGACATTCATGTATGAGTCGGCTTATTTGTGACATTGTGTTGTACTAATCTAGACTGATTGTACATATGTGATTTCTATGCATAAATGATAAATGTTTATGAGTTTATGATGTGAACATGTTAGCTAGTGACTATTATGGATATCATGACCTTATTTATTTTTGAGTTGATATGTCATGAATTTATATTATGCTAATCTGGATTGATTGTGCCGACAAGAGATCCTCCCCTGAGATACATTAAGGTATGAGATTTCTTATTGTGTCATTTAATTGGTGTTTGAGTGTTGGTGTCTATTATGTCGCCTATCTGTTGTCTGAATTTTTGATAACTTGCATGATATGAGTATATGTTTGTAAGTTTCCCTGAATGAACGATCTTGTTTTAAGATGATTGTACTAAGACATATGTGTTGAGATACCGGACATGTAATTGAGTGTAATAGGCTACAGTTGTAGTATTATGTCTAATGATTGAGTTGACTATGAATTATGACATGACTGCTAGTCTTAGTAAAGGTTGATTTCAAATTGATAGATATGATTGTCTTGATATTTGGAACATGTGTAAATAGTGTAGGAAAAATGATTGGTATTAGCATGACAAGGTAATAGTTGATGTGTTTATATAACTAACAGTTTGGTCATGTGACAATGAATAGTAACACTTAATTGCAGCTAGGAAGAGGTTAAAGAAATGAATTGGGCAAGAATTTTTTTGGCTATGTTTAGAAACTATAATTCCAAACGGATGCATTCTTTGCATACAAGAATTGTTCTTAAAGTTAATCTTGTATGACATTATGTGGATATGTTCTAGATTCATGAACTTGTATTTGAAAGGTATATTAGGTAGTCTCTAGTTACAGGTGGATCTGTCAATGGAATTGGAGTCCCTTGAGAGATGGTGTGGATGTGTTCAGTTGCAAGCAATGTGATTGACATAGCAAGGTAAGGTAACCAATGTATTGTTATGTTTATTTAAGCACTGAAAATTATGTGTTGATGGTAGGATGAGGCAAGTGGTTGCATGGAAAAGAAATTACCATGGAATCTTGAAGAAGACTAAGGTTGAGCTTTCGCTTGGAAGCATTGGGAACCATGTGAATTGAGTCATGGTGTTTATTGTTAGTCTTGTGATTTTGGTCTTTTGGTGATTTTTCGTGCTTGATTACGGTTTTGTTTGCGTCTTGTGCATGGCCATGCCACTTTGGTTGTGGTGTCGTATTGTTGTTGGTTTCACATGGTTTTCTTCTTGTTTGTTTCTTGTATTGCCTTTTATGTTTGGGGTCTGGGAATTGGTTGGGAAAGAGTAAATTTAATGGAGACCAGGGAGAGGTGAATAAAACCCAACTGGTGATGTAAGGTTTGGATGAAGCTCAATGCATGTATAAGGGTACCTGAAGGCAAGTGTATAACAACTAGTTGGATTGGTTGGGTCCATTGGTGTAAATGGACGATGGTGGGACAGTCATGAGAAAAGTAATCAAGAAAGGTAAATTAAATATATTTGAGGCGTAAGATGCCTTAGTTACGTTGGGAATTGTTGTTCTCAATGTTATACATGCATTGCACAGATAAATGAAGTTCTCTTAACCTTGACCTTATTATATCTGGTAATTATGTTTTGATCATGATTGTGTCGATGTATATATATGTATACATGTATGTATGTAGGTATGTTATCTTCTGACAAGATCATTACTATTTTGTGCTAATGTTATATATATGTATGTATCTATGTATCTATGTCACTTTCTGACAAGGTCATCGGGAATCAATCTTGTGGAGGAATGACTGCTTATGCAGGTTAGTATCATGTGGATATGAATTGATATTATGTGATTATACTATGTTTATGTTTATGTTATGGACATGCTAATGTTGAGAGATATATCAATGAAATGAAAACAATGTGATGCATGGCATGTTAGGATAAGCATGGATGGCAGAGATACATTAGAATCAAGGTTGTTTGGTAGAGACGGCGTGGTTTTGGATGTGTGGTACTACTGTTGTGCATATATTGCATAAGATGTACATGTTGCATCTGTGCTGTTGTGAACATGTGATGTTATGTATATATAGTGTGTGTACATGTTGTTATGTAATCCTATGTACAGGGTGGTACAAATAGTGTTTTGTGAATATTTCATATGCAATGTTGAGCATAGATGGTGCTATCTACATGTTGGATATGCAGTGTTGTGTGCATAGAGTGTTGTTCGCATGTTTGATATGCATTGCTTTGTACATGTTGGATATGCAGTGCTATGTACATCTGGTGTTGCATGCATGTGTTACATGTGGTGCTATGTACATATGGTCTTGTGTGCATGATTGTACAAGTGGTGCTGTGAGCATGTGTTGTTGTGTACATGTTGTACATATGGTGTTGTGTGTAGGTGGTCTTGTGTACATGTCATGAATATGGTACTATGTACATGTGGTGTCGTGTACATGTCATGCATGTGGTGTTTTGTACATCTGGCGTTGTGTACACCTTGTATAGATGGTACAATGTACTTGTGGTGTTGTGTACACATTGTACAAGTGGCGTTGTATACATGTGATGTTGTGTACACGTTATGCAGATGGTGTTGTATATAGGTGGTATTGTGTACATGTTGTACATGCGGTACTAGTGTAGATGTGGTATTATGTGCATGTCGTACATGTTGTGTTGTGTAAATGTGGTATTATGTATGTGCATGGTGTAGTTGTGGTATCATGACATGTGCATTCATTGTGTTGTACTCTGTGTTTGTATTTGTGTTTTGTTGTACACTGGGTGTTGGTGTGTGTATTGCATTGTGTTGTGCACTGGGTGTTGGTGTATGTGTGGTATGTCTGGTATAGGTGCATGTATCACATGGTGTTGTATGTCATGTGTGGTTGTATGTGTGTGATGTACACTATGTGTATGTGCACATGGTTGAGGAGAAGGCACTGGGTATGTGTATGTGTATGTGTACATGGTTGATGATAAGGCACATGGTGTATGTATATCAATGTATTATTTCAATTTTATTATGCATGAGATTTATGATTTTGGTATATGATGATTACATGTGATCTATGATTCTGGTTTATGATGGTTACATGTGATTCATAATTTTGATCATGATGGTTGTGTTTTGAGCTAACCAAATGTGATATATTTATACATGATGATTTGGTCAAAGATGCTAGTTTGACTTGATGTGACTGGAAGTAAATAAGATTGCAAGTGTGTCTTATTGACAAGCTACCAATGAGGTATGATTTTAAGTTATTTTAATTTATTTTAATCTAATGGAAATTATGTGCTTGGTACAGGAAGCACAAAAATTCCCAATTGGGCGGTTGAAATCGACTGCAAGAATTAGCAACAACGAAAAAAGAAATTGGAACATGCAATAATATGATGGTAAAGCACTTTAGGAGCAGGGCCATTGTGGGACACTAGTACCCAATAGTGTCCATTTATTTCCATGAGCATGCTATGACCAGTATGATGGTTTGAGGCAGGTATATGCCTTGGGTGTTTGAATTTCTTATGCGAGGAAGCCTTGCCAAGGGATGAATCACTTGGGATAGGAGATGTCAGGGAACTTGGACGGTGAGTGACTACGCAGAAGGGTGACCGGATTTCCCAAGGGATTTTTTAGCAGAGAAGGGAAGGTCATGGATATATTTGTTTTGGTCATTGGAATTTCTAGATGGAATCAAATGCACATTGGGAGTGCGCCTTGGAACACTGAGTCGGTAACTGTTCACTGAGAGGACAAGTGGCACAATATTGCAACACTGGACATTTGATGCATCTTTGACTGTGAAAGTGGATTCTCGACTTCCTAGGAAGGATGTGAGTCTTGAAATTACCTTTGAGGGTGGAGATGTGAACCTCTAGATTCCCCTGTTGATTAATATAGGGCATCATATCCTTTTATTTGCTAGTTTAGAACATGTACAAATGTGTTTATGTGGTTATTATAAATACCGTAATGAGTTGTGTTATAAAGCTACATTAAGTGGTATGGTTGTATTAAGGAATTCTCTGTTATACGGTCTGCACATAGTGAAAATATCAAAGACTTATACCAGTTCTTATGATTCTGATCAATAGTTCTCTTAATGATTTTGATAAGATTTTTATTGGTGGATTCTGCTAAACCATTACCCTGAGGGTAGTAGTCTGCAGAATATTTCAATTTGAATCCTCTTTTGATAGCAAATTGAAGTATGGAATTACCAGAGAAATAAGATGCATTATAAAAAATAAGAGCATTTGGGACACCAAACTTGATAATGATGAACTGATCTATGAATTCAATGGTTGCCTCAGAGTTTGTTGTCTTCAAAGGAATTGCTTCCACCCACTTAGTAAAGTAATCAGTAGCTGTAAGGATATACCTATGTTGTTTGGATGAATGTGGAATAATTTCTCTAATGATATCTAATCCCCATTGTTCAAATGGTTGTTCAACGTTGACTAGTTGCAAAGGAAAAGTTGGCTTCCGTTGTCTTCCACTAGTAGTTTGACATGTTTGGCGTTTCCCTACATATTCATGAGTATCTTTGAATAAGGTGGGATAGTAATACCCATCATGCATAATTTTGTGGCCTGTTGTATCAACTCCAAAATGTCCTCCTACCAGACCTTCCTACAAGACCTCTTGCGCTTTAGGTGTTTCTAAGCATCTTAACAAAATTGAATCAGAATTTCATCTAAACAACACATTATCAACAATCATGAAGTTTTTTGCCTTCAGTCTTATGGCACATTTATTTTTATAGGAAATATTAGAAGGAGCACATCCATTTTTAAAATAGAATATCAAATCTACATATTGGGATTCAGGGTTAATAATACTTATCTCGTTGATTTATTCAATATTGTTTGTACCTTCATGTTCCTGAATATTAGAAGCTCCTGCTAACAACCTACAAAAACCTTAGCCTTTGACAATATTTGCTGGTTTTGTGTCCAAATCCTATTCTTGTAATGTCATGACCTAATTTGCCCTCTCCTGATTCCATTTGAACTAGTATTTGTCTTACTGCTGAAAAAGGAACTATAAATTTTATGTGAGCATTTAAGAGAAAGGGTCTAAACTGTTTAATGGCTTTATACATAGCAAAGGCTTGCTTTTCAACTTAAGAGTAATTAAGTTCAACACCTTGAAGGTTTTAACTATAAAATGAAATTGGTGCTTCCAAGTTTTGATCATTGATTTGTGTCAGCACTGCTGTGTAAGATGAATCAGATGCAAGAGTATATAAAATGAAATGATTTGAAAAAACAGGAGTGTTTAATGCAGGAGAATTTATGATTGCTTGCTTGATTGAATCAAAAGCTTCCTTTTCTATATGCCCCCATTTAAACACTGAGTTTTTCATGATCATGGTTTGTAATGGTAAAACAATCTGTGAAAAATCTGGAACAAATCTTTTTACAAATTTAATTTGATCTAAAAATGATTGCATTGTTTTTTTATTATGTGGAAATGGAATATCAGAAATCTCTTTGATTCTATTTGGATCAATATAAATACCATCTTTTGAAACAATGAAACCCAAGAGTTTACCTTGGTCAAGAGCAAAAAAGGACTTCTTAGGATTGAGTGAAATGCCATACCTTTTGCAGCGCTCAAAGATTTGTTTCAAGTCATGTAAATTATTTGATTTTTTCTTAGAGAAAACAATGATGTCATCCAAATAAAAAACTACTAATTTATTGATTTATTGTCCAAAAGGCATTTTTTGATAGGCATAACTTCCCCACTTGGCTCTGAAAGTAGTCTTAAGTCTGTCATCAGGGTGCACCAAAATTTGGTTATACCCCGAAAAACCATCTAAGAAGGAAATTAATTTAGATCCAGCTATTGAATGGAGAGTATGCTCCATGGTTGGTAAAGGGAAGTTATCCTTTTGACTCGCTTTATTAAGATTTCTGAAATCGATACAAATTCTAATGTCACCATTTTTCTTCCTTACTAGCACCATGTTGTACACCCAATTTGAATGTATAATAGGAAAAATTATCTTAGCTTTCAAGAGTTTGTTTAATTCAGTTTTTATTTGACTCTCTAAGTTAGGATGAATCTTCCTTAATTTCTGCTGTACTAGTTTTTCTTCAGATAGCATTGCAATTGTATGTTGTATGATAGATGTATCAGACATTTTCAAATCATCATATTTCCAAGCGAAAACATTTTTATATCTATGCAATAGTCTGATAAATGCAATTCTTTCTTTTGAAGTAAGTCCTAATCCCAAATTGATGTTTTGTGGATTGTCCTTAGTACCAAGGTTTATTAATTCAAATCTCAAAGTATAACTTTGAAGCTTTGAATTGGTAGCCTATTTAAACCTATCTTTGATGTCATAAAGGTCCTCAAGTTTGACCACTGGTTTGGGTATTGAGTTTTCTTCAAGTTTTTCTTTCATTTGAAGATCATGCTCACTTTCATCAATAATTTGATCATCATAGGACTTATCAGAAGTTAAGAAATTTAAAATGTCGTCATCATGATTGAATACTCTCCAGTTAGTGACATTATTGGGAATCGATGGTCTGAAAATTAATTCTACTGAAAATCTATCGGGACTGTAATCTTCAGATGGAAGGAGCTCATAAGCAACATTGGCCAGTAGATCCGCTGCATTCTGAGACCTAGGAATGGGAGAAATATTAAATGATAGGAAATGAGATACAAGGTCTTGTACTAAGGATTGATAATGTTTAAGATGACTAGAAAGACAATGTATCATATTTCTAACTTGTCTTATAACAATTTCAGAGTCACCAAACACTTTCAAATATTGTACCTTAAGACCGATTGCTTTGTAAAGTCCTTGAATCAAGGCTTCATATTCAACAGTATTGTTTATGCACTCAAATTCTAATCTGCATGATAACATGGTCTTTTCTCCCTTAGGACTAACTAAAATACATCCTGCTCTTGCACCTTCATTAGATTTAGACCCATCAAAATATAATGACCAAAACAAAGGTCTATCTATAGTTTTATTTACAGTTTCCTCAACAATTTTAACACACCTTGATGTATCTGTTTGGGAAAAAATTTCAATTTGAGATGTGAAATTATTCACTAAGAAAGGTGATGATTGAGCAGTAAAATTGCCAAAGAATGATTTGGATGAGTAGTTACCCAGAATGTTGTTGTTGAATGCTATTGGTTGATTTTCTTGTTCAAAGTCTGTTACAGTATGAGTCATATGCTTCTCCCAATCAATCTTTATCTGATTTGGCTTTCCTTTATAGGGCAGCCACATATGAGACCAATCGGTCGAAATGTAACCATGAAGTTTCTCAGACTAGTCTCTACGTAAAATCAAACCATAGAACTTAGGAACATCAGCGATTAAAATGTCAATTCTCTGTACCAATATTGGTTCAGTTGATAACCTAATGGTAACTGAGCTGATTTCTCCTAAGACCTGGACTTTAGTTCTATCCAACTAGACAATATGGATTGCAGACTTTTGGGGTTCATTATTAAGTTTAGAACAAACTGAAGCTGGCATTATATTCGAAGAAGCCCCTGAGTCTATCAAGCAATTGTTTAGATTTCTATTATAAATCTCGCAGGTCAAAAGAAAAGGAGTGTGGGAATTTGATCTATCTCCGATTAGAACAACATCAATAGCTTCTACTCTACTAGGAGGTGGTTTACCTTTCTCATTAGCAGCTTTGGACAATAACATATTTGGAAGAGGAGAAGAAGGTACTGCATCTAACTCCTTAAGTAGTAATTTTTGTTGATGTTTGAGTTTACTGAGTTCAAACATAGTAATATTTTCCTTCATTTTCTTCATGTCTTCAAATTGGTTGTAATCCATAGAGTCTGTAATTATTAATGTTTTAGATATTGAAGGTGGATTTGAAGCTAATGGCTGATTTTGAGAAGGTGTGGCTGTAGACTTCTTTGTGGGAGTTTTTGCTTTGGTAGTGGTACCTATGTTATTTTTCTTCTGAGTTATTTGAATAGGTTTTGGAGTGCCTTTACTCCTAGTACTTATTGGGAAAGCTTCCTGTTCATTTTCTGTATCAAAATCGGGCAAAATGAAGTCCCACATCCCATGACATTCTACAATTACCTCTTCTTCAGTTTCTTTAGATGATAAGACTATATCTTCTTCTTCGTCATCCTTAGGGTTTGACTCTGCGTTAGATATAGCATTAGGAGGTTTTGATTTTGGTTTCTTAAAGTTTCTAATTGGCTTTTTAGTTGAAGTTTTAGCTACTTGTTTCTTGATTTCTATCATTTCATTTGACATAGTCTTGAGAACTTTTTGGAGACCTTCCATATCATATGGATCTTTAGCCATTTTCTTTTTTGAATCATCTTTTTGGAGACCTTCTTAGATTTTCTATCTTCAAGAGTAGCTTTATTTTCTAAGGTGATCATACGTTTTTCCATAGGAATTGTCTCTTTCATATTTTCAACTAGGGTAGTTTTTGCAGCTCTATCTACAAAGATAGCTATGTTTGAAGGTAAAGTTGTTATATACCATTCACTTCTAACTTGTTCACTAGGTTTAGAGGCAGACAAAATGTTATTTAAGAGTTTATTAAATCGTGAATTGAACTCTTTTATAGGTTCTTTAGACTCTGTTCTAAGATTTGAAAGATCATTGATTAACGTTGCCTCAGATCTGTCATCACCGTATTTAGTCAAGAACTGTTCTTGAAAAATATTCCAACTAGTAATGGATCTTGATGGTAAGGAAAAGTACCAAGACCTAGCTAATCCTTGTAGGGTATAATGGAAAAGTCTAACAACCACATCTTCCTAAGTAACTCCTTTTAAGTTGAATGACAACATAAATTTGTTAATGTGTTCATCTACCTGTATGCCTGCATCTGGATTGAATTTTGGCAACCATTTTTCAGGATGAGCTGGCAATGGGTTCAAAGGTGTAGGCATTATGACTGCACCAAGAATATTCCATGGATTTTGTACTATTGTCGAGCTACTAATGGATGATAACACCAATGAAGTTCCAAATGGTTGGGGAGGAGCAGATATTGAGGTTTGGGAAGGTTGAGAAGCAGATGTTGAAGTTCCAGTTCCCTGTTGAACAACAATTTGGAGTGGAGGAGTGGATGATTGACTTTGCAATGGAGAAGATGAAATGGATGATGATGATGAGAAGGTTTCACTGTCAGATCCTTCAGTTGTCTTCCTTTCCCTTTTCCTTTTAGGCAAAGGTAACTTAGCAGGTTCAATACCAAGCTTTTCACTCTAAAGTCTGGTGAGGGGGTGAGAAGGAATGAATTGCGAAGTCACATTTCCTTTAGATAGCTTAGATTTCTGTGGTGATATTGACAATCCTTGAAGTTTTTGGATGAGAGACTGTACTTCGAGAGATTCTAGAGTTAATTTATCTGAGATATTTTGGGGTTGAGCAGTGGTATTTGTGTCCTCTACTTCTCACTTGAAAACTGGAGTTCCAGCATGCGATGGAGAAGTCGGAGGTGAGGTGGAGGGAGATTTACTCTCAGAATGGACTGTAGATTTGGTTTTGCTCACCATTCATAGTTCATGCCCTCCTTCTAGTGCAAAAAAATGTTGATGCCTCGAAAATCACTGCATCAACATCGGGGAAAACCACCCGGTCTGGACCTTAAAGGCAGCTCCTTTTCCATTTGGTGTTGTGGCTTCGACTGGATATAATGGGACTAATTTCCAAATGATTTATAAATGGGATGGATAAGTAATTGATTTTCTAATACCTAATGGTAATGATGAATAATTTATTCTAAAATGCAACAATATAAATAACTAATCTATCCTGGGAGGTCTTTCTCTTTAGTGTAATTCTTGATGATTCTTATTGACAAGTAGGCATAGAGATGACTCTACTTATAAACAAAAACATTTATTCTTATAATAATTACTTTGTTCAACTAGTTGAACAAAGTAGTAATTAAAACATTATTACACTATTCTTTATATATCATTGACATAAATATGAATGAAAAATAACAACTCTTAAACATTCAATAGTGATAAGCCAAATAATTGCTGTGAAAGCACATACATATATCAATAATAGCAAAATAAATAAATGTTGATCCACATAAAAGCATGAAGCAAAAACATAGATAGTAGTATCATATGTGTTTGAGTCTTCTCCAATATAAATCACATTTAGAACCCCCCTTTCAACTTGGAAATACTTTTACAAGAAGAAATAGTGCATATCACATAAAAGTACTCTTTATTAAAACTCAGAATTTAGGTCCAGTAAAAGAATATATATCAGAAGCATAGTAGTGCAACTTCCGATCCAAGTCTTAATACAAAATTTGAGGACCCTTTCTAAAAACATGAAAGGGTCTATAAATACTATCTAGACTAACTAATATGAAATAAAAATTTTGTGTGATGGTATAACCCAATCACAAATATATAAAAATCTCCCTGAAATAGGCATGCTTGCAGTCGGTCAGAATGGTTCATTGTTTCGGCTGACTATCTTGTGGTTTGAGTTGGCAAATGGCGAGAATCGGTTGCAGTTTTGGAGGATGACTAATGCACGAATGTAACTGGGCAGTATATGTAGTATCCGTAATTTTGGGAATCATGTAACTCAAATTATCTGCATGCGCTAGCTATTTTGGTTTATATGATCAGTTAATTGGATGACCACTGAGTTATATTGAAGTCACACTACACAACTAACCTTCCAATAATTCCTCCAACAATTGGAGCTAGTTTAACTGAAAACAACTTGAAGTACCTGACCTTGATTGCTACAAATTAGCAATCACACATGCATAACTAAAATCCAATTCCTCTAACTTGAATTTATTGAGTAAACTAAGTGACACAAGCCATGTTACATGAGTTAACTGCATCCAAATTATCTGCTAATGTCGAAATTTGAATTTTCTCAATTCGACCAAGGAAAAATCAAATTGAGAATTTGTTGCTGCATTTTTCAACACTCCCTCTCGGCAAGAAAAAGATTATCAACCACCCCTATCCTGCAATTGTGGAACTCAAACTTCCCTCTTGACAAGGCATTTGTCAAAATGTTAGTATCTTGTTCCTCTGTCAGAATGTATTGTAGAAAAATTATCCCCCTTTGAACACAATCTTATAGATGGTGATACCAAATATCTATATGCTTGGATCGATCATGAAATACATGATTCTCAGAGAGATTGATGCAAATCTGATTATCATAGTATATCATAGTTGGATCCATCATTTGACCAAACATCCCAAGAAGTATCTTTCTCATCCAGATCACCTCACATGTTGCTCGACTTGCAACCATGTATTCTACTTATTCTGAGATGAGCATCACATATATTCTCCTCTTGTTGTACCAGGAAATAAATTCGGACCCAACACTAAAAATTCCACCTATTGTACTCTTTCATTCTGATGGACTCCCCAGCCAATTTTCATCTGTGAAGCCACATAGCGTCACTCCATTTATCCTTCCATACCATATTACAAACTGGCTAGTGCCTCTAAGGTACCATAAAATGTGCTTAGCTACCTTCAAAAATAATTTGGTTGACCTAACTATAACTTGGCTTATCTGGGGGACTGCATAGAACATATGTGGTCATGTGTTCACAAGATACATTATTGAACCCACTAGCTACCAAAAAATGGTAGCATCCACTTCCTCACTTGAAGTGGCTTCCTCCTTCGTCCAGTTGGTCGTTAGAGGTGTCTCCATGGGTTTTCAACTCTCCATGTAGAACTTTTGTAGTATATCATTTGCATACTTTCCTTAAGATACAAGTAGTTCCCCATCACCTTGTCATACTTCCAACCCAAGGAAGTAGTGCATGAGATCCATGTCCTTCATTTCAAATTCCCTTGCAATGTTCTCATTGAAAGATCTGATCAGTTGCTCATCACCAGTTAAAATCAAATCATAAACATATAAGAAAATAATAAGTAATTTACCTTCTATCAAGATATGATAAAGGTTTACATCCACTTCACTTTAGGTGAGCCCATACTAGTGAGATAGCTATCGATATTGGTGTACCAAGAATAAGGTGCTTGTTTGAGACTGTACAACCCTTGCTTGAGTTTGCATAGATGAGACTCTCAATCAAATGTCTCAAAAACTTGTAATTTCTTGATGTACACCTCCTCCTCAATAACCCCATTGAGTAATGTTATTTTTACATCCATCTGGTGGATATTCCACCCCATCTATGCAACTAGTGCAAGAATTAATCTAATGGATGAATACCTTGCTATAGGAGAAAATATCTCCTCATAGTCAATTTAATTAACTTGAGAGTACCCCTTTGCCACAAATATGGCCTTATACTTCTCTAAGGTTCCATATGTTGCCTACTTCACCTGGAAGATGCATCTAAAACCCACTACTAATTTATCTATTTGTCTTGGGACCACTTCTCAAACATTGTTCTTTACAATGGATTCGTATTCCTCCACCATTGCATCAATCCCTATAGTTTTATTAACTACTTCCTCAAAAGAGGATGGTATAGTCTCAACAAACTCCCTTCATTAGATAAATGTAGCTAGTGTACCAATTAGGTGAACTCCTCTTCCTGCACAAATTTGAAGGAGCTCTCACATTTCCCCACACATCCTATACAAGGATATCAACTTTCCTGGTCCTATTCCTGCCTTCTCTGGATGGTTTTGCTTGAGTGGATGTCTCCACTCTCTTCTCCTCTACTTGTGGCTACTCAACAACTTCCTAAGACTCCTCCTTTGGAGCTAAAATCTCTTCTTCTGGTGGGATCTGAAGCTTCCTCTCAAGAGAACACTGCATCGATTTCTCCTCATAAAACTTTACATCCATTCACACAACTATCATTCTGAGGGAAGGTAAGTACACACGATAATTATGGGGAGTTTTTGTGTAACCCAAAAATACCGCCAACTTTGTTTTCAACTCAAGACTCTTCCTTAATTCTTTAAAGATACGGAAGTAAACAGAAGCTCTAAAAATCCTGATGTGCGACACATATGGCTTTCTCCCTAAGAAAGCCTCCTCTGGTGTAATCATACCAAGAATTCGACGGGGACTCTGGTTCTGCAAATAGAATTCTATGTTACATGTTTTATCCCACAATGTAGAGGTAGGCCTTTGTCATGCAACATAGCCCTCACAACTCCCATAATGCTATAGTTATTTCTGTCAGCCACCCCATTATGTTGTGGGTTGTGGGGTGTTGTTGGATCAGGTAGAATTCCTTAATTCCCATAAAAATTCTTGAATTATCACTCTTGAGAGCCTTCACATTCTTTCCCATTTCTTTCTCAACCAATGCCTTGAATTCTACGAACTTGGAGAATGTCTCATCTTTCTTTTGCATGAATAATATCCAACACTTCCATGATAAGTCATTAATAAAAATGACAAAATATTTGTGTCTTGTGGTGGAGGTTGTCGAGAAAGGTCCACATACATTGGATTGGATCCTTTCTAAGGCTGCATGTGCATTGTTGTCCCCATCATGGAATGTGAATTTTATGTACTTCCCCAAGGTACATCATTTCCATACATCCTGCTGCCCAAGTGCTCCTTTAGGGAGTCCAGTGGTTATTTTCCACATAATATTCAAGGTGCCATGATGTAAATGGGCAAGTATTTTGTGTCAAAGTTCACTAACATCGTGGCCTTGCACTTTATCTACCTTAATGATTAATGCAACATAGTATTCCACATCTATCTTATAAAGGTTCTTCACACGAACCTCGATCTACTTCACATGTCCCATGGATATGTGTCTCAGGAATTATTTTCCTTTATTGAAGATCACATCACAACCACAGTCTTCCAAAACTACAATAGAGATGATATTTTCTTTAGGCCCTAAATGAACATGACATCCTTGAGCTTGAGAGGGGAGCCTGAATCCCTCTAAAAGCAGAGTATACCAACCCCAGTCAAGTTATACCTTGCATCTTCCCCTAGATCAATGTGCATATGGAGATCTTTCTCCTCCATGTCACTGAAAAAGTATCTACACCCTGTCATTCTGAGTACCACACACTCCCCATCAGTGTGTTGGTTGTGCATGTGGTAAGGGTAAAGTCAAGCTTGAATTGTGAAGCCAAATCTTCACCTTCTACTCTTTCTGAGGTATTCTTGCTCATTTTTTTTGTGGACATTTCATGGCATAGTGTTAGAATTCATGACAATTCGGAAGCATTTAATTTTGTATAAATATTTCTTCTTTCCCTTTAGGTGGATTTTGGTTTGGTTTGAGATTCTTCCCTTTTCCTTTATTTCCATTTCCAACCAATGCAAAGTTTTCTTCATCCTCTCCCTTGGATGAAGTCCCATCTATGGTATTCTGCCTTATTTCCTCTTATACCAAATCAGACCATATGCATTCCCAATTCAGTAGTTTCTCCCTCCCATTCACTAAAACTTGGTAGCTATGCTAGCTCTTGCGAAGGCCTAGAAGGGCCAGTATTACCAAATCATCATCTGAACCAGTAACACCAACTCCTACAAGGTGATCATGAACTAATGTGAAATTTCTTAGATACCACTGAATAGTGTCATTTTTCTGCATCTTGATATTTCAAATTTTATCCTTAAGCACTAGCTTCCTCTGGTCACTACTATTCTAGAACAAATTGGTTAATGCCTACCACATTACATAAGGAGTTTCTTTCTCATGGATATTGGTGACAATGTGGTCTCTTATTTCATCCAATATTATTGTCCTCACCTCCGCTACATCTTTCTTTCACTGAGAAGGGTTTTTGGCTTCAGATTCTTGTGGTTTTACAACATCTCTCATGATGTATGTTGGGAATGGGTCCCCTATGTTCAATTTTGGAGTTAAAAGCCCAAGCTTTGGGGCAGAAAGCCCAAGTTTTTGTATAAAAATGGTAAAGTCTTCGCATTTTGTTGTTGCGGAGCACGAAGATGTGAAGTGTCATAAAGGGTTTCTGCCCTTAGTTTATGTAAGTCATGTCATCTTTAGGAGATCTACCCATGGTCCGTGGACCATTAGATTGTATAAAAAGGGGAGTCCTAGAAGAGTCTAAGGCAGTTCAGTTCTAAGTAGGTTATGAGTCATTGATGAATTTAATGGGTCTGTGAGAGCTAAGAGCGAAGAGTCTTAGCGTAGGAAAGAGGCTCTGCAGCTGTGTGCACAGAGGCCTAGGGTAGAAGTCCGCAGCTGAGTGCGCGGACCCCTGTAGCTGTGTGCATATCGCAGTTGGAGTCTGTAAAGAAAATCTGAAGCATAAATAAAGAGAATTATTCTAGAATTATATTTGTATGATATATTTTACTTTTGTTATAAATGCATGTGATTCTATTATGATGAATAATGGGTTTATGATTTAATGTTGTATTGATGAATGAACCTACATGTTTTACTTTGTTATATGAATGCAAGTAAGAATATCTGTTTACACGAAGATCATCCTAATGCATGTTGAAGTTATTTGATACTTAAGCTAATTTGGGTAAATAAAAAAGTAAGAGTAATTATAGAGGCGCGTAAGTGTCTGATCCACCTATCTAGGGTATGTGAAGGACAGTCATAAACCTTCACGGAGGTCTAGAGGATGACTAAGAGGAGTATATTGATAAGCCCTAAAAGGCTTTTTGACCTGCACGAAGGAAGGTTTAGGGTATAAAACGATGTCACTACCATCTCTAGGTGTGGAAACTTGGTTCCTGCATCCCCCCATACTGCTTCGGGTGAGACTTCAGTTTGCTCTCCATGGATTGATGCCGAAAGGGCAAGTAGTGTAGGGATTTGCTTTGCTAACTAACGGTGAACTTCGGTTAGGGCCAATCATGCCAACAAATGGTTCTATTGCCGGGATTGGGATCCACATAAAGATATGTGTGATGTCCCATAACTGGAATCCAACTAAGAAAGAAATTGAAGACTGGTTGGATAGAAAGATCCATGAATTCACGATGCAAGAGAACAAGAATCTGCGATTGAAAAAAGAATAGTGGTTGGACATATACCTGTACATAGAGATACACGAAATCTTCTTCTGTTCCTTCTCGGTTGAATTATACAAGTGGACCATGAAATTGGGAGACGACCAAGGAAGGTGGAGGCTTGACGGTCGAATAGTCTGGACCCTGGAGTTAGTGTAGAGATTAGAAGCCTCTGAAGATAAGATCACACACACTGTCGGTCATTGGCTTGATCGTATCATAGGAGGGTTTGTGACAGAGTTCGCGGTCGATACTTCAATTAGTTACAGCAAAGTAGAGAGATGCTTCTTCAAGGGACTGTGAGGTAGGTATTTAAGGGCTATAAATACATGGATTAAGATGCTCTTGTGTGAAAAGTGGGTTATGTAGTTATCTTGATGTTTGGAACTACTCAAAGTGGAAAGATCTTTAGGGATAGAGGGAAAACAAGCCCTGAATATAGCCCACTGATTGGACCTCCTCTGAGTGATGATGAGGAAGCGACATAGGCTTCTCTGCAGAGTGTTGTTCAAATGATTAGACAAGGGCTCCCACAAATACCCCATCCGCCCACACCACCTCCATCTTGACCTCCGCTGCATACGCCTTTGCCCACACCACCACCACCTCTGTCACCATCCAATATGGTGAATTCAATAAAATTTCTTGTGTTCAAGGGGTCGGGAACTGAGGACCTAAACCAATTTTGGTTCATCACAAAGGCAGTATAGGAAGCTCATGGTATTATAGATGATCATATAAAGAAAGCAACATTGGTTACTACTTTGTAGGAATGCGCACTAACATGGCACATCAAGTACTGCACTGATAACACGATGGCTTCATTAGTAGATATTAAAATTGTGCTAAATAAGGAGTTCAATAGGCCTAAATATGAAGCTCAATCAATTGTGGGATTCAAGGAGATCATGATGAAGGCTAGTGAGACACCCTAGGATTTGGATCAGAGGTTGAAGTGCACAATCTGTGAAGCCAACATGAATGTTACAGATGGGCAACATCGCGAATTGTTGGGAACGGGTTCCCCCAAGAGCCAGGTTTGGGGCAGAAGACCCAAATTTTGTAATAAAGATGTAAATTCTCTGCATTTTGTGGTTGCAGAGTGTGAAGAGGTCAAAGGGTTGTCCACCCTTATTTTGTGAAGTATCATATCGGCTGTAAAGATCTACCCATGGTCCGTGGACCATGGGATTGTATAAAAAGTGAGTCTTACAAGAGTCTAAGGGGGAGTATAAATGGTAAGAAGGATTTTGAGTAGGAATTTCTAAGTGTTCTCGAGTCTTAGTGTAGGTAGAGGCTCTGCAGCTAAGTGCATAGAGGCTTAGGGTGGAAGTCCACAGCTGAGTGTGCGGACCCCTGCAGCTATGTGCGCAGGGTGGATAGAGTCTGTACTAAACTTGATATATGAATAAAGAGAATTATCCTACAATCACTATTTATTTTGTCTCTGTTTAATGTATCTGATTATATTATGTTACAATCTAGGTTTACATTATAATGCTTATTTGATGCACAAATGTATTTGATTATATCTGTTAATTGAACACAAGCAAGAATAAAGGATTATGTGAAGGTAACTGCAAATGCATGGTAGATTAGGTAACCCTTAAGATAACTTGGGAACTTATACAGTAAATCACAGAGGCGCGTAAGTGCCTGGACCTCGGGTTAGGGCTGCGCAAAGACCAATCGAGTACCTTCACGGAGGTACTGAAGGATAGAAGAGAAGGAACAGGGTCAGGAAGTATAGACCGACATCACGACCATCTCAGGGTGTGGAAACTAGGTTCCTACATCCCCCCATACTGCTTCGGGTGAGACTTTGGTCTGCACTCCACGGGCTGATGTCGAAAGGGCTAGTAGTGTAGGGATTTGCTTGGCTGACTAACGCTGAACCTGGGTCAAGGCCCATCAAGCCAAGAAATGGTTTTGTTGTTGGGATCGGGATCTACATGAGAGATGTGCGATGTCATATCATTGGAATCAAACCAAGAAATAAATTCAAACCTGGTTGAATAAAAAGCTCCACGAATTCGCAGTGCAAGAAAACAAGAAACCATGATTCACGAAAGAATAGTGGTTGGAAAAACACCTGTATACAGAAATACATGAAATCTTCTTCTGTTCCTTCCCAGTTGAGTTATAAGAGTGGATCGCGAAGTTAGCAGATGGTCAAGAAAGGTGGGGGCTTTACAAGCTGATTGTTTAGACACAGGATCTAGTAAGGAGGTTAGAAGATTCTGAAGATAAGATCATGCACGTTGTCGACCATTGGCTTAACCGCATCATAAGAGGATTTGTGACCGAGTTTGTGGTTGGTACCTCTGTCAGTTATAATGAAGCAGAGCACCGCTACTTCAAAGGACCATGAGGTAATTATTTAAAATCACTGAATACTTGGATTAAGATGCTCTTGTGTGAATAGTGGGTTATGTGGTTACCTTGATGTTTGGAGCTATGCGAACAGGAAAATCTTTCAGGAATAGAGGAAGAAAGGGTCCTAAGTATAGCCCACTGTTTGAACCCCCTTTAAGTGATGACGAAGGGACACTGCAGATTTCTCTCCTAAGCACTAGTCAGCTGATAAGACGAGGGTTCCCGTGAATACCTACACCACCTCCACCCTCATCACATCCATCCACACCACCTCCATCCTCGCCTCCAGTGCTCACCCCATCACCCACACCACCACCACCTCCACTGTTCAATATGGTGAACTCCGTAAAACTACCTATATTCAAGGGCATAGGGAATGAGGTCCCAGACCAATTTTGGTTTGTCATAAAGAATGTATGGGAAGTTCAGGGCATTGTGGATGATCACATGAAAAAGGCGACGTTGGTTAGTGCTTGGCAGGATTAGGTGCTAACCTGGTACATCAAGTACTCTAATGATAACTAGGCAACTACATTGGAAGAGATCCATATCGTGTTGAATAAAGAATTCAGTAGGCCTAAGTATGAAGCATAGTCAATTGTGGGATTCAAGGAAATCGGAATGAAACCAAGTGAGACCCCTTAGGAATTAGATTAAAGATTGAAGTGTACAATCCATGAAGCTAATATGAATTTGATAGATGGGAAGCACTGCAAGTGGTTTGTGGCTTCACTCCTGCCTCACTTGAGGGTTGCGCTGTCACAATAGAAGATTACAACTTAGGCGGAAGCCTTGGAGATTGCAATGAGACTGTACGAAACATCGATGAAAGATCTGAATGTCGGGGTTCAGTAGATTCATGTAAAATTGCAAAACCTTTGTCTCGAAATGCAAAGTTTGAAGTAGGACAAAACTTCTCAGCCGTAGGCATGTAAAGAGGTTTGGTGCATAAAATGAAAGGGTCAAGGGCATGAAAAGGATCACTACCCAATGTTCGCGAACTACATTGCAGCAGGAGGATCAATTCCTCTACGACCAGAGGCCATGATAGGGCCAAGTATAGGGCATGTGCTATGGTGTTCTATATGTCTGGTAGTAGGGAAACATATGACTGATAATTTCCATTTGCTACAGAATTTTGTACAATCACCACAACAAATGTTCTGCAATTTCTGTCAATCAGTAGCCCATGATGAGTGCAATTGTCAAAGTTACAAATTGATTATGGATAGGACACCTGTATACAGAATGCAGATAGAAATGTGGCCTCCAGACTAAGGCATTGGGGGAATGCGAGGTGAGTATCAGGGGTGTGGCCGAGGCCGAGGTGGAGGAGAGCCTAGGAGAGGCCGAGGGTAGCTGATTTTTTATAATTGTAGAGGCCTAGGACACTATGTGAGGGACTGTCTGAATCCGAAACAATTTTCATGCTGCTACTATACTCAGTTTGACCATGCGGCAAAAGAATATTGTTGGCTAAGACTCGCGAAAAGAAGGCCCAGCCTTCGTAGCTAATGCAAAACCTCTAGATGATGAGGGCTGAGCCTCGCAAGGAAGACCCTAAGGTGAACATTATGCTGCAGAACGAAACCACGACTGGGGAGGATAAAGGGAAGCAACCTACAGAAGGTGTATGGGCCTGCAAAGCACCGGAGAAGGAGACTAGGTTTGATTTGGAGCATGCAAAAGAAAAATTTATGGAAGCAAAGAAAAGCTTTGCTGAGGCCTCTACCTTTGGAAGTTAGGAGAAACCAGTTGAAGAAATGGACCCGTCCATGCTCACCACATTTTTAGAGACCTCCATGAAGCTGCTCTGTGATAGTAAGGCTGTGAAGGGCCTATAGGAGTTGATCAATTGGTGCGCTGGTAAGGATTGTGCTACTAGTGAACTGCACATGGTCAAGAAGCTTGTAAAGCACAAGGCGAGGACTAGGCAGGAGATGAAACTCTTCACGCAGATAGGGGAATACGAGATGGACCAAGTTATCCTAGATCTAGGGTCCGACACAAATGTTTTGCAAAAATAGACTTGGGAGAGAATGGGGAGACCTACACTCTAGTGGCCTTTGATACAGTTAAGGATGGCGAATCAGCAGAAAATTATCCTAATGGGGAGTCTACAAGGGGTCATAGTTGACATTGAGGGTGCAAGCGTGCTCGCCGATTTTGAGGTAATAGAGATTATGGATGATAGCAATCCATACCCTGCGCTCCTTGGAATCGATTGTGCCACTGACATGAATGGGGTAATCAACCTGAAGAAGTGGAAGATGATATTTGAAAACAAGTCACTGCACATAGTGGTGCCACTAGATCCTACGAAGGGACCACACTATACAAAACCAATCCGAGATTAAGAAAGTGATGATGATCTAGACTAGATTTACAAGATAACAACGCGAGACAACGATTGGCTGAATCCGACATCGGAGGGACACATTACATGTGATTGCGAAAGCTCCTGCACGTAAGATTCAGATGAAGAATTGGAGCATTGGCAGAACTGGCTACATGAAGTCTCAACCCTGCGTCTTAATATGATGACCAAATCGTTGCACTGTATGTCATCCAAAGTCAAGAATCTACCTCATTATGATGGGCTAACTAATATTGATTTCTTTTTCAATGCATTTGAAAGAGAAGTACTGGAGAAACATCGCTTCCAGGCCTTGGACTGGGTACTGTGCACTACACCTACAAGATGGTGGGGTACGCAAAAGGATAGTTTTAGTGATTGGCGTGACTATAGGAGGATGTTGAGAATACGTTTTGGGCAGCCAAAATTACGGATGACAGATAAGTATGATGGATGAGATGACCCATGCAGTCACCTGGCTAAACAGAATAAGGCTTATGGCACAGAGCCCCAGCTTGAATGGGTGCATCTTTTTTTCATACCTTGGGCATCATATCGATGAATTGGTACTTGGAAACCGAGATGCACCATGGCACTAAGAAATGGGATGCCCTGTGCCGGGGATTTTTAATGACGTTCAGCTTTGAGGATTGGTTTGATTGTATTGATGAAGCGCTTCAAGAGGTTAAAGTAGTGATATTTAGGATACCACAAGATCCTTTGGACCTGATCCAACCTGATTGGACTACCCAACTGAGTCATGCACTAGACTGTTTTAATGTGACTGTTGAAGAAGAAGACGAGGATCCTCGAAAAGTTAATATTCTGGAAACTGAGGGTCACCGCGAGGCTGAAGGTTGCAGATAGGGGATCCTGACATAACCACGCCGTTGAAAACCAGGCAAGTCAACATTGGCATAGAGGTAGAACCACAATTTGCAAAAGTAGACAAGGTTGTGAGCTCCTCCGCGAATATCAAGATTTTTTCTCCACAAAGTTCTCTAATCTAAAAGGGATAATAGGAGACCTAGGTGTCATGAATACTACCCTAAAATTGGACATGAAGCCTTTAAAACAAAGACCTTAACGTCTTAATCCTGAGTATAAGGAAAGGGTTCACGCTAAATTGGATAAGATGCCTACAACAGGAATTATTGAACCAATCGAAGAGTCCGATTGGGTAAGCCTAATAGTGGTTCAGGAAAAGAAACAAAAGGAAGAAATAAGTATATGTGTGGATCTATGGAAGTTGAATGATGCTTGCATGCATGATCCCTTCCTGACCCCGTTCACTAATGAAGTCCTGGATAATGTAGGTTGCCAAGAAGCATACTCTTTCACTCATGAGTTCTCTAGGTATCATCAGATCAAAATCACAGCTGAAGATAGAAGCAAGATGACCTTTGTGATAGAATGGGGATGTTTTCAGTATACTGTAATGGCTTTTCGGCTAAAGAATGCACCAACAATCTTTTCGCACGTAGTCATTCTGCCATTCAAAGACTTCATTCATAAGTTCCTAGAAGTGTACTTTGATGATTGCATAGTGTTTGGATTGGTCAAATGTCATGTGGAAAGTCTGTGCTTAATGTTAGATACGTGTCGAAGATACCAGATCGCTCTCAATATGAAGAAGTGTCTGTTTTGTGTCCCTTGTGGCATCCTGCTAGGGCATGTGGTGTGCAGACAGGAATTAATGGTAGACCCAACGAAAATCGCAGTGATAATCAACTTGGAGGCGCCAAGGAATGTGAAATAGCTGAGCGCGACCCTGGGGCATACTGGATACTATAGGATGTTCATCAAGAGCTATGCCTAGATCATTGCACCCATGGAGAAGTTTTTGAAAAAGGATACTATTTTTTGTTGGAGTCATGAATGCCAAAAGAGATTGGACATGCTGAAAAAGAAAATTATCATCACACCAATCCTAGTCTTTCCAAACTAGAAGAAGGAATTTAATGTGGAAGTGGATGCCTCATGTATCACATTGGGGACCATGCTAACACAGGTGAGGGAGGTGGAATTGGACCATCCTATAGCATTCGTGAGGAGGAACTTGTCCAAGGCTGAGAAGAACTATTCCACTACAGAGCGCAAAGGACTAACTATGGTATACGTGCTCCAAAAGTTCAGGCACTATTTGTTGGGTGGAAATTTTAAGATGTGTATGGATAATTTTGCATTAAAATTCTTGGTTAATAAGCCTGTGTTGGGGGGGAAGATCTGTAGGTGGTTGTTATTATTTTAGGAGTATGATTTTGGAGTTATTCTGAAGCCTAGACGATTGAACACGGGACCAGATCATCTGTCGCACATAGAAATGGGAGAGGAGCCCACTAATTTGGAGGAGGGACTATCTGACATGTAGTTATTTGTGGTACATGTTGCTGGCAACTACTTTGAGGATGTCGTATAATTCCTGACAATAGAGACTACTCCAAAAGGGTATACAAGCCAGCAGAAGAAGGAGTTAGTAGTGCACACAATATAATTTTCTGTCATTGTAGGACATCTGTACAAAATGGGGTCTAATGAAATATTGTGATGCTATGTACTTGACTTTGAGCGAAGCAACATCCTCACAGAGGCTCATGGAGGAGCTGTAGGAGGACATTATGCAGAAAAAGTGATAGCGCAGAAGGTTTTGTGTGCTAGATTATGGTGGCCAACTCTGCATAAGGACGCGAAAGCTTATTGTAGGACCTGTGAAACATGTTAGAGGACTGGTAGGCCATCGCAAAGGGATGAACTACCATTGACAGTGTAGGTGACATTACAACCGTTCAAGAAATGGGCAATTGACTTTGTGGGACCAATTCAGCCTCTGGGGAAGAAAACAGGTGTGTGGTACATCATCACTGTGACAGAGTACTTAACTAGATGAGAAGAGGCGTAGCCTATGAAGGACTGTAATGGTGCGACAGCAACGAAGTTTCTTTTTGAATATGTGTTGACAAGATTTGGTTATCCGAAAATCTTGATGAGCAATTGTGGTACGCACTTTCTTAACGAAACAATCAACGCGTAGATAGAAGAATTTGAGGTGTATCATAAAAAAAGTATACCTTATCATCCACAGGCTAATGGGATGGTGGAAGCATTCAATAAGATAATAGAGAACACGCCGACAAAGGTCTGCAATGCTCAGATAAGTGATTAGGATATGCACGTACTAGTGGTGCTATGGGCCTACATAATGACTTGGATGAAGCTGACTGGGCAAATGCATTTCAAACTCGTGTATGGCGTAGAAGCTATGATGCCAATGGAATACATTGTACCTAGTCTGCACATAGTGACACTCACAAGAATGGCGGATCATGGAGCCCTGGAAGAGAGGCTCGCGTAGCTAGCAGAGCTTGAAGAGGTCTGGTTTCTAGTTGGCTTTCATTAATAAGTTCAAAAGGAGCGCGAAAAGGCATGGCATGATTGGCACATTAAACTGCACACCTTCTAGGTAAATGATCTGGTTTTGCTATATGAAAAGTTTGAAAAAATTTCCAAGAAAATTTAAAATGCACTGGTTGGGGCCCTATGTCATCAAAGAGATTACCAATGGTGGAGTAGTTCAGTTGGTTAAGTTAAATTGGGAGCCCTTCCCATGAAAAGTGAATGGTAGCCGATTGAAGCCATACATTGGTGATACGACTAGATGACTATATAAAGGAAGCACAGTCTTAGCACTCTAGGCAGCTGAAAGGAGGCACGGGACTATAAACTACATTGCCTGGGTCAGGGAACTATGTGATGAAGGAACTGTGCAGAATGAGGTGATGTTACAAAGACCATGCAAGCGTGCAGAAGGATGTGCTATCTAGGATGAAACCACGTAGGTCAGCCGGAAAGTGACCATTAAAATCATTGTTCATGATTTGACGACAAGAAAAACGGCCAAATGGAGCAGGGGGGTGAAATTTAAGACAAAATTTATGGGCGAGATCATTGAAAATCTGTCGCTGATCTATCATTAATGAGCCGATTTTGGGGGAAACGGTCTAATTTGAATTCAAAATGGTCTATAAATTACACGTGGCTGCCCAATGAAGAAGACTTGGTATTTTGAGCATTGAGTTGTTGAGATCTCAGATGTGTATGAACCTTGAAATCTTTGAGGCTCTGATAGTGAGTTCAACGTTTAATCAATTACCAAAGGAGACCCAAGAACTGTTGGATAACATCATTTTGACGCCGACAGAAATCGTAGATATTGGGGAAGCAGTGACAACCAAAGGGGATGTGCTAGAGGTTGCTATGGAAGCAGAGAGAATTGCTTCGGAGGTTATAGAGATACCTAAGTCACCACGGTCACCTAGATCAAGGCCTACCTAGACCCAGGAAGGCACGAAAAGCAACAAAGGAAAGTAGACCATGACACCACCAGTGCTTGTGTCACCTAGGAGAAACCAGCCGAAGGAAAATCCCACCGCTCAGGGAAAGGGAAAAACTATTAACCTGGAATCAGAGGAGGAAGAAATTGGGGATATCCCAATGGATGATGAGGATCTTGGGATTGACATGGAGGATGTTGAAGTTGTGGGGTCTAACCCCATTACTAAATTGCCTGAGTACATCCCTCTGCATAGAGGCAAGACCAAGGTGCCTAAGGACATTGATGAGAGAAAAGTCACCTTGTACACACCCCTGCTACGAGACAAGATTGTTTTTGAAGGACTGTGCTTGGCACAAATTCCAATGTTGAAATTGGAGGACTGGGACTTAGCTGATATCAAGTGATTCTCTCACTTGGCGACAAACCAGCTGATGCCCTGCATCCTCCATAAGACCACCAAGGTGACCACATTGAAACCACGGAAATGGTTCAAAGAAGTGGATAAGGAAGGCCTACTCGACCTACTATGGGTACCACACTACAATCGCACACCCATTACCTTGCTGGTAATCAAGCAGTTGTTGTGCTTGGTACATGATGGGTGTCTCTAGTTGGAGGAGCCATTTCACATCACTAGTAGACTGATCCACAGAATCATGAGGCTACCATATGCAGAGGAGAGTCTGGCTATGATGTTTGGTGGAAAGGTGGGTGAACTGGCCCTCGTGGAGGCCATGAAGAAGAAGTTTGGACTAGTAAAGAAGCCATGTGGCTATGCGATTACAAGTATTTCCAACCCTGCGATCAAAGTGACCACACAAATATTGGCAGGGAAGGTCTTGCGAAGGTGTCGCTCCGATGAAGTACCAGTGCATGTCGTAGCCCTAGCAGCCCAATGCGAAAAGGGGGTTTATTTTAATTGGGTGCGCTACCTCTGCGGTGAGTTCCTCACGAACTATCACGAGGTGCAGGATCTTAGCAAGACCTTCCATTATGCATGGCTCTTGCTGTCCATCGTGTTGGTAGCTTGGGAGCTACCCGAAGAACCCTAATTTCCCTTGGTCACACTAGACCTGCCTAATTCCGCGAAGTACGCTTCACTATGGGTGACTAAGGATCCTCAACGGATCAAGGAAAACAAGATCTTTTGAATCTTGATGGAGATGATAGTGCACATGGACATCAACCGCAAGTCATGATTTTTACCTACTATTTTTCATAAATTGCAGTTGTACACAGAGTTTAAGGCTGATTTCCACCATATATCCATCAGAATGCGAAAGGACCCCCAACATAAGTGGCATGGCTTTCCCTACTTAGCTACGGATGATGTGATTCAAGAAATTATTGACAGTTGGCTAGTAGAATGACACACTACCTCGGATTTAACGGTGGGATCTAGCAAGACATCCTCACAATGGAAGAAAGATGAATCCAAGCTCAAGATGGAGTAGTTGGCTAAGAAAAGGAGGAAGGAGGTTGAGGATAAGGCTAGGGCAGACCATGTTGCCACACAGGAGACAAGTGGATAGATAGGAGGAGAGGAGCACCGCTCCAACAAAGAGAAGTCGCCCTTCCCAAAAGAAGAGGAAGAAGAAGACGATCTGACAGAATAGGGAGGAGCTGACCCACAGACACCTCCATTCTGTATGTTTTAACTCGGTACAGAAATTACCTGCATACGAATACTAAGAACAGAAAATAAACAAATGTGAGAGCATAACACATCAAACAAATATACACAGAGATTTTACCCTTGATCCCAAAACTGAAACTACCAGCTTGATTTTTCATTATGTTCCTTTCAATGTCATAATACATATTTATACATGTCGAAGCATCCAATACCATGGACCGAAAACCATCACGTCCAAAACCATGGAACAAAAACCATCGTGTCCAAAACCATGTGTGAAAACCATGTACAAAACCATAGAGGTGGGCTGCCTACCCTCAAACCCCCTGGACAGGGGGGGCCTCTACCCCCCGTTGCGCAATTGGTGCAACGAAGGGGGGGCTTTGCCCCCCCTCTAAGCCCTAGTTAACTATGTAGGCTAGTCGTGGAAAGAATATAACACAACCCAACATTCTCCCACTTGTTGTTTTCTTTCCACAGGGGGCCGCAAGAGAGCTTATTCATTTGTCCAACCCTGTAACGCCCATTTTTTATCTACACCAAGAGAACTTCTCAGAGCTCACATATTTTGTCAATGCATCTGCAGTATTCTTCAAAGTGTCCACCTTTACCAGCAACACCTTTTTGTCTTCTATCTTATCCCTCACAAAGTGATACTGAACATCAATGTGCTTTGTTGTTGAATGATAAGAAGGGTTCTTTGCCAAGAAAATTTCACTTTTGTTGTCATAGTCTATCCTTATATCTCCCTGTACTAACCCCATACTTGAACACAATCTCTACAACCAAACAAGTTCCTTGCTTGCATGAGTGGCTACCATGTATTTTGCCTCTGTACTTGATAGTGCCACTACAAATTGTTTCTTACTCATCCAATTGACTGCACCTGCAAATAGGTTAAACACATACCCACTTGTAGATCTTCTCTATTCCAGATCTCAAGCCCAGTCTGCATCTACAAAGCCATGAATATCCAACACTTTGTCCAGTCTTGGTCTTCCTTGGTAGCAAAACCATAATCACTAGTACCACACAAATACCTGAAAACCCACTTCACTATTGTGTTGTGCTCTTTCCTTGGTTTTGACATAAACCTACTCAATACTCCCATTGCATGTGCAATGTCTGGTCTAGTACATACCATTACATAGATTAGGCTACCGACTGCACTTGCATGTGGAACATGGGATATGTCCTCTTCCTCTTCTTGTGTCTTGGGACATTGTTCAGTAGATAACTTTACACCTACAGGAATAGGAACCTTCACCGATTTACTATCCTGCATATTAAACCTCTGCAATATTATCTTGACATACTTCCTTTAGTTTAGGCAGAGCTTCCTCTTTGCCCGATCTCTTTTAATTTCCATTCCCAAAATATAGTTTGCAGCACCAAGATCTTTCATGTCAAATTTGGAGGACAATTGGGTCTCGAAATCCTAGATAATTTCTTTGTCATTTCCAACCAGCAACATATCATCCACATACAAGACCAAATAAATAACACGGTCACCAATTAATTGAAAATACACATAGTGATCTGCTTTGCTTCTGGTGAAGCCAAGTCCCTGTATAAATGTATCAAATTTCTGATACCACATCCTTGGTGACTGTTTTAACCCATACAGAGATTTCTTTAACTTGCATACCAGTTCTTTGTTATCCTTCAACACAAAACCTTCAGGTTGCTTCATGTATATCTCCTCATCCAAATCCCTGTGAAGAAATCTTGTCTTCATATCCATCTATTCTACCTCAAAATCAAAAGTAGCAACAACAGATAAAATTAATCTAATAGAAGCTACCTTGGCAATAGGAGAAAAAATATCACTAAAATAAATTCCTGACACCTGGGAATAACCTTTTTCTACCAAATGATCTTTGTATTTCTCCACCTTTCCTTTTGCATTTGTCTTCTTCTTGAACACCCATTTTCTGCCAATGGGTTTCCTTCCAGCCGGCAAGTCCACCTGTCCCAAGCCTCATTTTTGTGCAAAGATGCCATTTCATCAACCATGGCCTCTTTTCAAATATTTCCATCCTACGAATCTACTGCTTCTTTCACAGTTATGGGATCATCATCAGTAACAAATAAAGAAAAATTTGAACAGGAAGCATATGGACTATACCTTTCTGGCTACCTTCTTTCTCGAACTAATCTTCTCACACCCGGAGTTTGTGGATCTTCATCTTCAGATTTCTCCTCTACTGTAGAGTCTGATTCTTCCTCCTTAAGCTCAAACTCTATCTTCTCAGGTTCCTTTTGTTGGAATTCATGTTTAATAACATCTTTCACCTCTCTGAAGACCACATCTCGGCTATACACAACCTTCCTTGTTACTCAGTTCCAAAGATTATAACCCTTTAAACCATCCTTATACCCAATAAAGATGCACTTTTCATATTTACTATCCAACTTGGTTCTTTTATCCTTTGGAACATCTACATATGCATCACATCCAAATACCCTCAGATGTGAAAGAGATGGTTTCTTACCAGTCCATACCTCTTGTGGAGTCTTATCCTCCAACATTGATGAAGGTGA